>LUCW03001351.1:0-17500 GCA_001586965.3 Sphaeroforma sirkka | reverse complement strand
GTATGTATATTCGATGTCCATTAAAAATTTTCGTAGTTATGAATTGCTATGTATTGATGCAATTGTTTGATTATAAGTTTGGAGTAGACTTTTGTGACACGCAAAACGCTGCCTGCAACCCATTGTCTAATAACTGTTCATGCATTTGACCACATATATTTATGCGTTCTAGATATACCGCACAGATAGGTCACGACTACTGGAGTAACGAATATGATATGTTACAAAAGAAATACGTGAACAAGAAGAGGACATCCTGGTCAAGCACAAATAGGTTTGTCGCTCGTATGGTAATTCTTTGCCTACTTCCAATATCCGCATCTTGCTCGTACTATCGGGTTGTGACTCGTGAGTCCGCGGATATGGTTGTAATTCAGGTCGTCTGATCTACAAGATTTACATTTTTGTAGCCGATTAGTTGGAATCGGTACCTTGAAAAAAGTATTGAATTTTTTTTGCAGAATCCATGAAACGTTCAACGAATACGGAGCAGAAAGTACCGATGTCAATCAGGTGTATGCATCCTTCAAATACAAGTAAGTATTTAGGATATACATGCGTAGATCATGCTTCACCTATCGCTTGTGTGCGCGCGTCTGAATCCGGTTGGCGACTATTGAATGTACATCTAAGTTTTAGCTTGACAGTGAAAGATCGCGGAAAGTGTCATGCCCGTTATCTAGTTTAATGCATTGACGTGTGGCCTCTTGGACTCAATTCAATACAGTGCCAAAGATGTTGCTCCCATGAAGGTTGGGCGCGCTCTGGAGATTGCTCGTCCCCTTACAGATTCATATATCGGGAACAAGACTGTGGGCAACTTCCAAATGTTTCGGTGAGTGTTCATCTGAACTCGGTGAGTTAAAGCGATTCCTCCACATCGATACTGTCTGAAGTTGCCAATTACTTTGCAGTTTTGTTAAGTGATGCGCATCTCATATTTTTTTTCTGGGCAGAACGCGGGCTTGGGAAATTGTTGAGCAGCGCCTCAATTCAGAGGAGAAGCAAAAGGCAGAAGGGGCCTTGAGGTACGATGCACATGCGAAGTGTTGATTCAAATCATCTTATAGTTCATATTTATCACTGGAATGAGGATCATATTGTTACATATTGTTGACTCTCTCTTCCTACTTACCTTCAGCGCAGAATGGAGTATCTCTGTGATCAAGTTTCAGAGCTGAAATTAGTGCTTACATATGATGATATTCGTCATGCACATGTATATCTGCCAAGCTATGTGTTTCAAGTACGGCACTTCGGCGTCAAGTTCCAAAGGGTATGTACAATCGTTATCTGCGATAGACTGCAGTAGCACTGGTTGAGCTGAACATTTGCTTTCTTATATCGACTTGACCTTGTTTTTGACTACAAAAATCACGCCAGGCCATTTGTTCATGTCTGTATTAATTACGTCACCTTCATGCGTTAGCATTGATAGGATATTGCGCCGTCGACAACATTTTACTCAATGCGGGCTACTTGTTTCGAACACAGTTCGTGAGTGGATATGATGAGAGAAAAATTGGCGGGGAACCACTTTATTCAGAATCAAGAGTGGCGGCAGCTTGTATGGCTACTTTCACCGTTGCTCATGGTCTGTGGACGGCTGGTTCAAAGAAATTAGAATACGCATTTGTAAGTATTGAGTGACTTACCTGTCCTCCACATAGTTTAAATTCGAATCTAACGATACCTTTGTTATTATCACTACCTTCTATTGTCATAATCTGCATTGGAATGCATTGGTCGTTTTGTATTTATTGAGATTTTTAACAGAGGATTGTTTTCACGACCAGGTGCCAGAATCGATGTACAGTGTGAGCAATTTTGTCATCCCTGTGCTGGCTACTGGTATTTTAGGCTGCCTGTTCTCATCGTAAGTTGTATTGACAGTGTCTCAAATATCATAGAATATGTCTCTACTCTACAACGTAAACTGTGATGAAGGCATAGCTCTGTCGCTGTAGGAACGACACTTTGCTTCTAACAAATTGCACACCTTAATTTATCCTCTTATTTTTACGTCTTAACCAGTAGCTACGTATTGAAGACTTGGAGTTCGCTCATTTGTTAGCAAATTTTGATGGGTCTTCTCTTTGAATTCAACAGCTATAAGCCAATGGTAGCACTTTTGTGGTCAACGAGGACACTCAAGAAGGCTGAGAAGCTGAATGAAGAACACCGCGAACGAACGCAAACGCACACTCAGGAAAAGCAGCACACATCCACAACCACGGCGACTTCACGTATAAAGGCCTGGAAATTTCGTAATCCGTTACGGCCTACCGATCCGAAAGGCTACTATGCTATGTTGGGTACGCAGCTACACCTTTTTCGTTCGCAATTCAGCTTTCGTATCTTATTCAAAAATATGCGCCCTTATTATTTGCAAGAAATTGCGTTTCTTTTTTTCGTTTTGTTCTTTTGTTTTTGGGGGTTTAGTTAATTCGTATCGTTACCAACGTATTTCGTCAATCTGACCCATTATCTTGCTCAGATCAATTGTGGTAGCCCGTGATCACTTCTTGGGAACACGGCCATCGTTGCCAAGCTAACTGTTAGTCTAGTTCCTCTTGAGATCAGTCTACATATCCAAGAACCAAATTGGGAACGTGCATTTTCACAAAACCTTGATATCCTGTATACCGCGCCTTCATCAGGAGTGGACCCAACTGCCACGAATGCAGAAATCAAAGAATCGTTTCGCATTAGGGCGCTACAAACGCACCCAGACAGGGAAAGTGACCCAGAGAAGCAGGCGAAGGCAACAGAGCATTTCAATTTACTCAATGAGGCGTATGCCGTTCTTCGAAACGAGCAAGAGCGTAAAGAGTACGACGATGGGTGGTGAAAAGCAATGCGCATAGGGCCCAATCAACTTAAAAACATATGGAGCCAAATACCAGAAAAAAACCCTCAATAATTAGCTTGTGCATGGTGGACTAATCCTCGAAGTTATATCAACTCATATATAATCGAGCTGACGAGTTAGAATCGTTGCGACAGGCTCAAAACCAAAAGATACATGCTTGCTCAGTGTCAGCACAGAAGTGGGCGTGATGTGTGACTCCGACACCGCTTAATAGACTGAAGTCTGTAAATGTATACAAATTTACTGGAAGTGATATGGACACATGGACTTTCTTGCACCCCATTTTTAGCTCAAGAGCTCATGTGCCGATTTAGGTAGGCAGCTTCTCATGTGGCATTTTCAGGCGCGCGTAGTATGTAATAAGGTAGGCGTTTTGGATTGATCTTAATACCAACTTCGCCTCCTGTATACACAAACCCTTTGACGATGCTTCTTCAACACGCCAAGTAGCGATATATTGCGTAATCGTTCCATGCAATCTCAGCGTCAGCACTTGAAAAAAAAAATTATGCAAATTTCGATTTAATGGAAAGCCAGAATCCTCGATAAAAAATTGTAGGGTCAGCTCAACTGAGCAATAAGTTAGGGAGGCATCCGCATGGTTTGCAAAATAGCCAGTTTAAGTATCAGTTTTCATAACAAATGCATATATACATCCCAGAATCAATTGTGCTATGCCTTTTGACCATTTGCATTATCGTTCAGCTCCAAGGGTTTATTGCCTCAAGACTTGTGATGAATACCTATATACTCGGCCTACGGGGTGTTCCAATGAATATGGGGTCAGTCGTCTAGAATAAATATGTGGCATGTACTGAATAGAATTTATAATGTGGCGTGTAATCCAATAAAAAGAATGTGACGTGTAACACTATTACTACTATTCATCGTCTCGGATACCCGAATCGATCTTTTGCCCTTGTGCGAAGAACATCTCTACCACTTCTGCTGTGCTCGTGGCGTCTTCTGGAGCCTTATCCTCGGCTGCTCTTTCCCTGACAAATCTCGGAAAGCGAAACGATACACCTTTATTCGAATCTTCAACGACCATACCTTGGCCAGCCGTGTGTACAGGAGAGATAGTGAGATCTGCACCTCTAATCTCCCACACGCGTGTGGGCGGAAACCATATAGCCGGCCGGAACGTATCCGATACGATATAATCCGATGGTTTACTGCTTAAACCCTCCATAGTCATGTCTCTGTGAAACCGCTTATATACCTCATCGGTGAAACCACTCATCACTTTACATACAGAGTGGTAATATCCCGTCTCTCTGTCATACGCCGCCAATAAGTATGGTGAATACCACTTGGCCTTTCGTCCCATTCCTCGCCATGCAGCGATGGGGACCAAATCGAGACTGTCGCCGCACATTGATTTTTCCGCACCTTGCCCGTCCTTACAGCTTTCACCCGTCTCAGGTTGCACTTTCGAAGGTGCATCGGCTTCTACAATGTAATCCTTCTTCAGTTTAAACCAGCTATCACCCCTCTCTCCGGTCTCATACACGTCTGTCAGACGCTTGCACATAAGCCCTTCACCAATGACGATGCTTTTGCGATAGTGCGCCGTGACCTCGGCCTCGCTGGAAGTTTCGATCGAATCCGTAAATTCCACACAACCGGGTATCACATCGAAAACCCGCTGAAGTGTCCGCCTTCTCTCCAATAAAGGAATGCTTGTGAGCGCCCTATCGTCGTACAACATGATATCGAATATCATCAGACAAACCTGCACATTAATCCGACCTACTTCCACGTTATTTCGCCCACGTGTAGATAGGGTTTGGAACGGCAGAATTGCTCTCCGTTCTGGCTTCTTCTCATTACGGCGCACAGCCACCACTTCGGCATCGATAATGAATGAAACACTAGTGTTTCTTGCGTCCGCACTCACACGAACTATGCTCTCAACCCCCGCGTCGGCTTTCGCCTCGGCGTCAGGATTTGCAGTTCCTACCTCATCAGAGAGCACGCCAGATGTTCTCGCTTGTGCTTGCGCCGTAGACTGTTGCAGCATCGGAATGAGATCAGGCCATGCTTGATTGTCCAACAGATTCCGACTAAAAAACCTGTAGGTGCCATCAGAAAGTCTATGTACCTGAACTCTTTGCCCATCGTATTTCGTTTCACAACAGAATATGGAAGGAGATTTTGTGTTGATGTGTAGATCATGCTCAACCTTAACAAAGGGTTGCTGTGCTGTTAGATGCTCTTGTCCGGCTTTCTCCACCAGCTTGATGTATTTCACCGCAGCATCCTGCTTCTCCTGGTTATTCGACTGGTCAGCCAAAAACGTATTACTTTTTATCGCATCCTGGAGCTTCTCCATCAGCGCATGGATACTTGTAACAGGCTTCCCAAGCATAGGTTTAACGGGAATACCTGATGTAAGAGGGCAGTTCTCAGCCAGATCTTTTATATCTTTCAGTCTCAGTGCTGTCTCTAAAACAACGCGTGGATTCGGGCACCTACTATACGCTGATAACAACGACTGAGTTGCGATTTGCACGTCAGGAACTTTGCGGAGTTGATTGAGATCATACTTCACGTACTCCTCTTCTGTTACAATGTTGAGATGAAGATACATATATAGACTGTACGCGAGACATGTGAGAATGGTCTTGGGAGCAGCGCCTACACGCAAATTTTGCTCACACAATCGCACTAGGTATTTCATTTCTACCGGGGAACTGCCGACAAACAACTTCCTCAGCACGCCCTCTCGTTTGCTCTGTGCCTTACTTCCAGATATTTTGCTGAGGTGCAATAACTGGGAGTGTACAGTACTCATGCGTAATGCTTTTTTTTGCACAACAAACATCTGACTACGTTGCTTGGGTGCCAGACGATAAGCGGCTTCTCCCATATCGCCATGCTCACTCGCGAGGGCTCTGAAAGTGTTCCTGTTCGATCCAGTGGCATCCACAATAATTTTCGCTAACGAAGATGAGCCGACACCTGAGCGTTAACAAAATCAGAGCATGAGTGAGGGAACTACATACACATATGATAACTTAAATAACGATATGCAACGAAATGTATCACAGACGGCAGCATGATAAAGGCATATTAATCATCTCAATAGCGTTAGATGGTGTCTTGGTATTCCAATTCAAAGTGAATCGACACGTAGTAAAATGTCCATATATCTCAAAGCGATTGTAAATTAGCAATGCAGAAGAGAGATCAGTATCCAAATCACAGAAGGTTAGTCTAAACACAAAACAACTGATATACCACAACGTCCAAAACAGGCAGATATTTGATAACACCGTGCCAAAGAATTTTGACAAATACACATGTAATTGTAGAGCAACGCATCCGGGACAGCGTAATCAGCATAATACAAGTGATAGAAGGTAAGCAGCATGAAATATACAGAGAAATCAACAAGCCTGAATAGAACCCATGTAGCTAGTGATCTTGCAGGGACTGGAATATCCATGGTCAAGAACAATCTTCATACTGACTTAAATCAGGATCAAATGAAGTCAAAGCTCCCCACCCTTATTCACGATCTCAATTAGCACGAGGCAAAGCAATACGCGGCGAATATATATATATATATATATCCATGTTAGGCATGTATACTGACAGACAATGTCATTTTTGCACTCATGCTAGGCTTACCCAAGGCGATATTTTCGTACGAAGGCGCAAGCATCCCCATCAGCAGATAAACGGCCTCTATCAGCTCATCTTGACTCTCGCACAGAACCCTCCATATAAAGCGAATCAACACGAAGCTGTTCTTTATGCGACCAGATTCCTTCTCCAACTCACTAAAAGTCTGACTCATATCTAGGAATAGCACGCCTCCTTTCGACGGCATAGCAATCTCAGCCAAATTCGATATCACATTTTCTTTCTTTACAGGTACTGGATGAGTTACAGCGGGAGATGTCGTGGTCAGTTGCAGATCTCCATTCCCTTCTTCTACTTTCGCCATCCCTGGTTGCCTATCGATGTCCAAGGCAACCACACTCTTGCTAGACACTAACCTTTCTTGCGTTACTTTGTATTTCGGCAAAGATTGCGCGCTATCGAGAGCAGTATCATTCATGTGCGTACTAGAACTAATGCCAGAACTAGAACACTCGCCAACGCCACAACAATTTCTATTCGCAGCCAGCGCCTCTCGAAACAGCCACTGCCGTTCTTCGTCGGTCAGCTCGAAATCAGTACTGCCAAGTGCAGTATTTTTATCTGAATCATTTTCGTGCACAACTTTATAAAGTGTTGTTCGCTTACTGTTCTCCGACTTCTCATCACCTGTGATATCAACCACATCACCAACTTTACGTTTCTTACCCTTAGTATTGTCAATTCCTTTCCTGGTCTCTACAGCTTTGATAGATGACAATGCGACTCCTCTAGTAGGAGTTTTATTAAAAAACGAAAACAAGGTGCTCTGTTTCATAGCAGGAGTTTTAACCATTTTGTTTCTCAACCAAGTAAGGTCGCTTGCACCTCGTTTGCCGTAGTCAATCGTGCTCGTCTAATGAAGCAACGGGCCGAGCTTGTTGCTCTTCACTGTACCTGTTATGTATCATATATTCACATATCCCATGAGAGTGAGACCGCAAGAAGATTTTGACAATTTCATGACCATCTCTGCTTGATAATGATGGCCCCTTGAGACTTAGTCCGTACTTTAAGTTTAGATCAAGAGATCTAAATGAGTCATCGATATTCAGGTGACTGCACTGAATTCAAAATTTCATATATCATGATCCATAGAGAAAATGAGTCAATTGCAACAGATTTCTTTGTGGCAAACCACAATAATTTAAAATATATACAAGTGACTGTGTATGTAAGTTGACATGAAACCTGTAGTACATGAAGTACATTCAAAAACCGAGTAAACAACCCAGCGCTATGAATGTCTACTAGGTGAATTGAGTTATATATATAGTAATGCTTATAGGAACTTACTACATAATCTCCGCTGGCGTGGCGTTTGGAATTCGCTCAACGCCTTTTTATCTGCGAATATCTGCAATTAAAATATTAAAATTAAAGAAGGTGTACATGTGATTCCTTGTCCAAGTGTATGTTTTGGTGTAAATATACTTTGAATGGTAATCATTTATTGTATTTTGTCGAATTTGTTTAAAAATTTGTTATAGACCACGTTTCACAGCTAATGTTTGTATGCCACAGTTACGGGAGGTCTCACCGCATCGACAAAGGGTTCTGTTAGCAAAATATTCATATCAGCCAATCCCAACTTTTCGATACTGAGCAGTATTTCCAAAGGCGATATGAGCGAAAGGAATGCATGCAATAGCTGATCGATGGGGGCGGTGATGAGATTGACTTCGACGCCGCGCACGAGACAACCCTTTTCTTCTAGTAGAAGGTTGTAGGCTACACAAATGAGTTCTCCATGGGTCCTCAATTGGAGAATACCAGGAAATAACCCTGGATTCGTGCTCTGAAACTTCTTGATGGCTTCATCGCTTACGCGTGCAGAACTATCTGTCAGGATAGTTTGAAGCCATTGATTGGTCGTGTCTGCAGCTAACTGTACAAGTCGGCTGTCAAACTGTGACTGCACATGTTTATGCCGCGTGCGACGTGGAGATCCCATAGGTGAACACGTGCTCTCTGACCTAGCAAGCACCACCCGATCCTTAGATCATTCTCGATTTGCGTTTGTGTCGCTATGAAAGCGGCGTTGTTGATGGTGTCAAACCACTGGATATCAGGCAATATTGGTCGCAAAAAGTCGATAGCATCTCGCCAAATTGTGAGAAATCCGATTGCGTTTGCTGGCTGGGTGTGGATTCCGTGTAAACGGAGGAACTGCACATCATTGTATAAGATTGGAATCTCCAGCAATTTGGCGATCAATATCTGATCTCGAGAGCCAAGCAACGAAATCTTGTGCTGCGCAGTGTTACGAATGGGGATGCTGGTCTTATCTCCCTGCGATGTCAGTTTGAGATGCTCGTGGTAGCCAGCTGAGTTTGCCGCCACAGTAAGATTGACCGCTGAAACTCTTTGAACTCTCCGAGTACGAACAATAGCCGGATCTGCATATGTGGCAACAAGGTAATGGGCAAGAACAACTGGTTGCATGATAGAAAATACCTTCAATCACACCTGAACGCTTAACCTTCAACTAAAGAATCGACAACAGCTGTATGCTCAGGCACGTCGTATTCCTGATCGAAGTCTCTGAACAATTCACACGTCGTTTGTCCGGGTAAACACACACCATGGGCTATGGGTGAACCAGGGGTGGACCTTCTCACACCCGAATCGGCGAGAAGTACCTCAGAGTGCGATATGAAGCTCGTCAAGCGAGGAAGCATCAGTGACCGTCCACGTGCTGAATGCTCACTGGCTGCACTTGTAAGGGTCCTAATTGGAAATGATGCCGGACTATTTTTGCAGATTTGCGGATACCCAGCTAAACAATTTGTCGATTCTTCACAATCAACTACAAATCCTTCTATCCCGCTGCAATCATCACTCACTTCCCTGGTTGACTCCTTCACATCCTCGGCACAATTAACGCAATCCTAGGATTGGCTTGTGTGCTGCGGTTGTGTTGATATGTCTGTACAGTTTCCGACAAGCCGTAGTCTTTTACTGCTAGATGTCCTGGCGACTCACAGAGCCCGTTGCTGGTCACCCTGCAGAGACCGCTTGAAGAGTGCACTTCAGGTATCTCGACTGCATTATCTCTCAGACATTGCTCTGGTCATATCTCGACTGCATTATCTCTCAGACATTGCTCTGGTGTTTCCGTCTCCGCAAGTAATTGTCTTTTTTCTCGTTCCGCATTAGAAGAATACAGATTGTTATACTTCAGTGTCTTCGTTTCTTGTTTAAAAATCTGTTGTGGCCTTCTTTCATGCTTTTCCTCTTCCAGAAAAGGGCAGAGGGGATAAACAAAAGCGTATGGCGAAATCGTCGATTGTGTTCTGTTCTGACCTGTGTATCCTATTGAGATGGACGCGTGCTGGTTTCGGGGGTGCATGTGAGTTGATTTTCGCGAGTTTGAATCCAGCGAGCACAGAGCATGTGCGAGTTGAGACGTAGGTGTCCTCATACACTGAGCACGACTGAAGCTGCCACGATACGTTGGTGTCCCTCCATGAGGTGCTCTACTGCTACCAATATTTGCATCATTCGCGGGCGATATATCGCTTTCTTGTAGGGATTTTTTTTGCTGCTCAATGCGGCGATGAATTCGTAGTGTAGAGCATTGGGCGAGCCATTCGACTCACTTGATGTGCTGAGATTTGCGAGTTTCTCTTCATCCACTTTCTTCATTAGACTCGTATACTCAGCAAATGTGGGCATGTAACTTTCATAGCTATCTTCGTTTTCATCACTTACTGGCTCGTCACAGTTAACTTTCATATCCGAGTCAGGTAGTGTAGGCACACCAATTTCTCTCTCAGCTTCCATCACGACTGAATTACACGTCCAGCTACGAGGGCTATGTATGTAGGGTGGGAGAAGCAGGGTATCGCTATCATCGGAGGTAGGTATGTGTGTCAAGAGCCTAGCCTTTGGAGGCGCTCTACTTTCTGTTGCTCGAGGGGTTTGGGTAGCATAGTTATCGTCCTCGTCTGGCGCGTCAGCACTTGAATTCGCCACAAACATAAGTTGCTTCACTGGTCGGACAACAAAGTCGGCAGATGCACAGTACGTTGAATTTAGAGATATGTTTGACGCGGCGCTGAATCCAGCTTCACCAGCTCGTTCTGGTTTAGGGCTATCCTGAGAGTTCAATATCTAAAAGTCATTAGGAGTGTGTTGATTTGCTGTAATTATTGGAGGGCTGCGGATGTTCCTTTTTCTAAAGTTCGAATATATAATTGTAGCCGAGGAAACATTGCCGTGCATTGATAGTGTATCATTTCCAAGTAACGGATAATCATCGCACCCAGAATGCCGTAAAAGAAGATCTTATTTTGAAATAACCTTAAGCATTCTTAGTACCTGGGCAAGGCTGTGTTGAATACCTTCAGTCATCGTTGTTGGTAAATAGCAAAACAGTGTGCTTTCTTGTTTGAGTGTGGGCGTGGAAAGTGATAATTGAAGTTTAAATACAATTCTGCGCTCATGCAGAATCTTGTTTATGTTGCCTTGCACTCAAGAATAATGTTCCCAATGTGGTCACATTTGGTTTGGTCAACTAAATATCATTGTATCGGCGTGCAAAAAAAAAAGAAACCCGACACAACTTGCAATATGATGGCCCAAACATGAGCTTGTAGAGAAACACAAGGCCTCAAACCACGGCTATAGATTGTACAGGCAGGTGACCAGAACCAAATCGTAACGGCTAGGTAGTATCTTTTCAAACATACTTGCCTTCCATATTAAGTATGGGCCATGGTGGAAACGAATTCGCCTTGGGCAACGTTGATGTAGCAGCGACAATCTCGAGCTGTCTTTAGATAGCTACTATTATTTGGTTGCTCACAATAGCAGCACATCATTTAGTCGTCTTGAGGCTAGTGCTATCTAAAAACAAGCAGTTGCTTCATGTGTTGGTATTGATTTTCTCCAATTGAGCTAAAACAACTCCTACCAACTGGTATTCCAATCATAATTGCGTAGTACTGCCGTTTTACCCAAGTGTAAAATATATGCTTCGTTAATTATCATACTAAAGTATCGATCTCAGCAAGTTATTTTACTTTCTGAAAGACACAACCCTGCTCTTTATACAAACAATTAATGTCTTCTTGAGAATACACCGGTACTTGCACACCCACGCACAGACGATTAAAACAACCCCAGAACGAATCCGACGTCAAGATTGTGATGCTGTATTATCACGCCATTTTTGGCACGTATTGTTGTTACCAATAGAGTGGGCAACCCGTTGCAATCCAGTTCGATAGCAGTGGTAGTTATTTTGTAGTTAGTGCTACAATCTTCTAATCCGGTTGTCCTGAAGATCCAGAACTGAGCACACGTACTCACCAGACATGACAATTCATAACGAACAGTTCTCTATTGAAAAGTACATCCAAAAAGCAATATCATGGGGTGTAGTGTTTAAAATTTCGAAGCACAATGAGAGCAGGCATACGATCATTGACATTGAGGACTTGAAGACCTAACAGCCAACTACGTAGTCGAGCTACTGCATCAGACGGGTATCAATACCGTAGTTGTCAAGGGCAGTACTAGAAAACAAAATATGTGTATACTCGAGAATAGTAAAATAATCATCAGCTCAGTGTTGTTCTGTTTTATTCTATCTCAAGAGCACTTCAATGGCATGGTGCACTTCCTTGAACAGAGATAATACCTAACATGTGACCGGTCAACCCTAATCGTTACTACACGCTCGTCTGGCCGGCACTCTTTGTTAGAAAGATTTGAATGGCATAGGTCAGCTTCCGCCTGACAATCTAGGGCATGACGTCGGACATAGCAGAACAAAGGCATCGGTATTTGGTACTTGGATGTCGATCTCCAGTAGATGGGAGCACTCTAAGTTAAGCCATTCTAGCTTGTATATGCATCTGTGGTATGCACTGGAGCTGAGGCCATAATACAGCTTTGGTGCGACCAGCATTTTTGTCTGTGAATACTATAAACTTGTACAGAATCAAGAGGAAGTGGGTATCACCATTCCAACGGGATACTGCTCAGTAGGAACCGTCGTTGATGTGGAAATTCCTGGATTCATTGTTCGCAGCACCTGTAGGAGATGAACAACAAGAGTGAGCCACGTAGTGGCTAGCTAGCTAAAATCTCTAACCCATATATTTGAACAAAACAGAATCGCGACTATATTTATCAAGGAAGAATTTTACACAATAGCACACTATTCTTGCTACTAAATTCCTGGAATAGATAGGTGGCAGAATGAGATGATGTACTGAATTGTTGAGTTCTGCTTTCATTCTCGTCACAAATGTCATTTACAGCTCGATTTCCTTTCGATGTATATTGTAAAATTCTTCGACTGCGATACTACTATACAATGAAATGCACAACGGAATCTATTTGGAAAGACAATGAACTTTCAACAAACAAGCAAGTCAGGTCAACACAATCGTTTTTAAGCATCGTATGCGAACATATCAAAACGAAAGATAGCTCACACTCGAGCGTAAACACTCATACCCGAGCATTTCACACAACATACATGCTGATTCATCGACGCGCTAGACTCAGAAATCGTTCGTTGCCTGACATGTGATTCGGACGAGCTGCCATGTGTTGATCCCGCCTCAGATTCTGGAGTTAATAAGCTCCGGGTGCATTCGTACTGAACTGTAAGATTATACAAAATCTATTGAGTTTGAAGAGAACGTGTGCCTACTAGATGACAATTCGTGCATCTTTAGTGTTAACAACGTTGACTGTTCAGTTCCCGAAGGTGTGGAGAGCAGTGAACGGATTTCAGTAATGGAACCAAAGTATCGTATCTCATCCGTACACACACACCTGAAGCGAACTCATCCGTGTCCATGCCTCCCAGCTCAAGCAGTTTTTCTGCACACCACTGATTCAAATGCCTCAGGCGATTGATTTCGGCTAATTGTTGTTTGTGTTTCGTACTCAGGCCTGTGATATGCTTTGAGGCCTTCTCGATGATTAAGACAGTCGATTGCTTCCCGTCTTCTAACCCAGGTATAGAATCACGCAAATCGTCGAAACAACTTTTTAAATGTGCGCGTCTGTTCTTTTCGAGCAGGTTGTGCATCTCCCGATTTTTGATCGACCGCTTTTTTGTCTTTGTACCGATTGTTGAGTGCGTTGAGGAGCCTGAATTATACGATTGCTCTATAGTTGACGAGTACTGTTGGTCATTGTGCTGTTGATTGGACGTGCCGTAGATCGGTAGCCCTGACTCCGACACGGACCTTGACCGATACGACCCTGCAACGCAACCTATATCGTAAAAACACGGATCAAATCTCGGATTTCAAACTCAAAAAAGAAACACTAAATTCTATAATATCAGAATCCATTACAAACTGCGGATTCATTTGTGACCGTATCTTACCTGTATCCATGCAAGCATACGAAAGCCTTTGAATATTCCAGATCTAACTTCCCATTCATACAAATCAAGATCGAAAATGCACATATCAAGGGCGATACATAACGTAATCAGTAGAGAAAACTAGCCAAGGACTGTGCACGCTTGTTAGTCGTTCTCTTCCGAGAGCGACGATTCAAAGCATTTGTATATATTATTTGATATAAGCCACATACCGTAGAACTTCTCGCGATCCAAGCCATAGCTGGCAAGTGTTTTGGGATCCAAGGTACCCTCTTCTTCCAATCTGAGTAGCTCAGCTGCATGCAGCAACGCAGTCATATCCAGCGACCCGCGCTGCGGTGGCAGGTCCATACCAGTAGCCACAACCTCATTTGTCATCTTGAACTGGTTGAGTAGTTGCGCTTGTGCAATACTGTGGCTTCTATATAAACAATGATATACCCTTTAACAACGAGTTTGGCTTTCAAACTTTATAATATATATATATATATATATATATATATATATATATATATATATATATATATATATATATATGTGTATATATACGTTTCAACCCAGAAGTGGACCAGGGTCGAGAACCATAAGCACCCAGATATATCCTCCTTCCAGGCGAAGATGCGATACGATATTGATTGACTATTATAATACTTCAAGGACTTCCACGAGTGATCGATATTCCACTTCTGAACAGAGATATCACTACACACGCGTGCGTTGCTGGCGATGCACTGGTTTTCTCTAAATCCTGCACGAACGTCGATTTGTCGTTTCTTTGGCTCTAGCTCTATATATTTTGTCCTACCTAGGAAGATTTAACCGATTATTATCCATAAAGGACATTTGTGGACACTGCACTATGGTGCCGATAGAGAATATATAGCTATATGCAGTGACTATATATGCCGCCAGACTTGATATATTATGAAAAAGCACGATCTATTCAATCATATATTTTTTACGTGACTACAGAGTGACGGCTTCGATAATCTGCATATTACTATTTAAAAAAAAGCACGCTCTTTTCTACACAAAAAGTTGCCACGTACCTTTTTTTATTCTGTGGTTTGTATCCGTTGTTTATCTAAAAAAAGTTGAAACTAAGCAATAGAACGTCGCTGTTAAATCGAAAAAGAAAAAACTCTGTTTGCTATGGCTGTAAAGAACTGCAAGAACCTCAAATACACATAAAACTAGTATAATTAGTTTTAGTTGAGATATAAACCTGATAGAAAACCTTTTTTTCAGTGGTCTATGACGTAAATGTTTTTGTCTTCGGTGGTACTCCAAACCAAGTTTTTAAGAAACAAACCTAATATACCGCTCTGAGAGTCTGAGGTGTCCCTTTTTAACTAATTTTCATATACAATTAAAAAAAATACCCACTCTATGGCCTGTTTTGGCCTGTGTGCGTGGAATTGTGGAGTGTGGGGCACACTGGGCTGTGTGGTCCTGGAGAAACTGGAGAGTATGGCCTGTGGAGTGTGGAGGTGTTGGACTCACTCATCACTGTGGAGAGTAGACTCGTGGAGTCAGTGGACTGTTCACTGTTGGGAGTGTATTTTAAAAATACTATTTAGCCATTGTTTATTTTACAGTGGAGACTGGAGTGTGTGCCTGTGTGCGACTGTTGGCTCACTCACAGAGTCACAGGGCTGTACGCCTGGGCTGTACCGCCTGTTCCCCATTGCACTTCCTGTGTAGTAGTAGTGTACTAAACTACTAAGACATAAGTGTGCATCACTGTATTCAGTGCATTAGTACACTCAGACCTCTCAGTTCAGTTAGCACTCAGCGTGGTCCGTGGAGTGGTGTCTAGTGTGACTGTGGTCTGTGGTGTGGAGCACTGTAACTGTGGAGTGTGGACTGTGGAGTGTGGAGTGTGGAGTGTAATTCTGTGGACTGTGGTGAGTGTGGAGTGTAATTCTGTGGACTGTGGTGAGTGTGGAGTGTAGACTGTGGAGTGTGGAGTGTGGAGTTTTAGGGTTTAGGGTTTAGTTGTCAAAAACTGCGACCAATGGGTAGCTGGACAATGGAGTACGTGTGTAGTTTGTGCGCCCTTTGGGCCTGGGCCCCTTGGGTCCTGTGCCACGCCCACCAGCCACGCGCAGTCGCGCAATAGCCAATACGCAATTTATCTGGCCTGGTATAGGACAAAGATATGTCATTATAGTAAACTAGTTTCCGACCCGTCGCGATATGTCTCGTTTTTAAAGAGAATTTCATGACGTATATCGGACTCCTTAGTGTAGTATAAAAGACGTGACGTCCGGACACGCCGTCATAGCGAAAAGTGCTGTCTTTTAAAAGTTAAACTACATAGCGCAGGAATTTATGCATATTTATCATGTGTAGTACATAAATAGATACAGGCATAGCCACTACATACTAATAGATGGTAAATACAGACATACATACATAGTAAATATTTTATCTATATATTTCGAAAATAAATAAAACATACACTTCAGTACATTTAATATAAATACGTACTACGTACAGTACATTTTTTAAAAGTGCACATTTATTTCAGAAAAAAGCAAAAAGCATTTTTTTCGTACGGGATTCTTAAAAAAAAACTAAAATTAATCGATTGGTTAGCTAATGTTACCCATAAGAGAAGGAGAGGTGCTTTTACGATGATTAGTTCTATAGTCAGTTTACTGGGTATTTCAGTCATTCAATCGATCGAAATTGCATGCAATGGTGTGTGGTGGTGTGAATGGTGAAAGTGAGACTTGTACAAAAGGATTGGTATGATCTCATAGATAATCACTATTCAAATAAATCAAGGTATTATACCTATTGTCGTGGAATAAATTGATTCCTATAGATGATTTCTCTAATCGATCAGTTAGCTGACGTAAACATCATACAAAGAAGCAGCGGTGATTCTACGATGATTAGTTCTGTAGTCAGTTTACTTGGTATTTCACTCGTTCAATCGATCGAAATTGCTTGCGATGGTGTGATGGTGTGAACGGTGAAAGTGAAAATTGTGCAAACACGTTGTGATCGTATAAGAGGGATGGTACGACGTTATAGACAATAACCCCTATTCACATAAATCAATAAGCGTCTATACACGCTTAGAAAGCTCGATTCTTTATGCGCGTAGGTGCAAGCTGAGCCTGTATCTCGTGAACTATATTAATCATAGCCTTTTTGTATAATTTAGAAGGCTATGTAGAATAAGTGACCTTCTCTACTACTCTCTCTAGCTCAGAGAGGGAGTGAGAGCTAGTGTTCTCGACAACCCTTGGAAAAACCTTTTCTAAAATTTGAGCGCTGAGCATTGATTTATTAAAAACAAAGCAAAGACCAATGCGATGAGAGTACATATTCAAAAAAAATGCCCATGAGCACATCTATAAATAGAAACCAGCCGTTATATTCAACCCGATGTTGTTTTTTACAAAACAAAAGACTATGTATTTTCTTCTTCGAATATTCGTTTCAAAAATAGCAGAAACATAGCAAACAAATCCCCCCCCCCAAAAAAAAAAAACCTATAGCCATCAAAATTGCACAAATTTCTTTCTTCGGTTTTATAATTTTGTCAAAAAAACAACAAAAAAAACAAAAAAACAAAACACGAGAAGGCGGCACGGCGTCGGGCGGCG
>LUCW03001346.1:10000-15495 GCA_001586965.3 Sphaeroforma sirkka | reverse complement strand
TATATCAGATGTCTATTAATGCAAACCATAATGCATGGTACATACATAGATGCGAGTCATACATGCGTAGGTACATATAGACTTATATATCAGATGTCTATTAATGCAAACCATAATTCATGGTGCAAATGCAGATGCGAGTCATAACACAACAACTATAGTACCTCCACTGTCTCTCCCACTTACCGTGTTCCTGTGAGTATGTTAGAATTATTCGGCCCGTTGAATCAATGCATGTGGTAGGGATGACGTGTGTGGTGCAATCACCGCATGCCGGTATGCCGTCCTGTCCCTTCTTGCACTTCGGTGCCTCATCCTCACTGGAGTCACTACCACTGCTACTGCTGTGTCGCTTGTCGTCTAAGTTGAGTTTGTTTTTGAAGGCGCGTTTGAGGAACCCCATAGTGGTGGACTAAGTAGCTCACACGTGTACTGAAGTGTGTTGCTAATGGTGTATGTCGTTCTGCTGGCGGCGTGCGTAGTCGCACTGCATACAACAGATAAATAACTATGTAGTACTGATTTCAGAAATATGCGCGTATGTTGCGCAAAACGAGTCAATCAACATAGATGATAGGCCACAGGAGCAATGTATTTACACTTGTTGATCACTCTCTCTCTCTAGAGTAGCTAGTGAGAGAGTAAATAGAGACTGGAGAGCTTTGGAAGACGAGGCAAGGCCGCCAGCCGGCCAGGGAAACACATAGCCTTTTTCTGGGGGTTTTTTTTTGAAAAACTATCTCGATGCTATGGATAGTTGGATATGTACACGGGATAAGGACATGCTATGATGATATTTACTGATGAACTACGAACTGATGAAGTGATGAAGCAATGATAGTCAGCACCATGGTGAGAGGGGATGTTTATAAATATCGACATCTTGTTTGTATGTTTTGCCATAAATTAATGATGTCATAGCTAGTGCGTCATCAGAAGATATTGGGTTTTAATTTTTATATATACAAAATATGACAAGAAGTTGTGTTGTCAGAGAGCCAGTTAAGTCGTTGACACTGGGAGACTCAATGACTGAGTGAGTGACCACTGTGACTTTCAACTTTCAACTTTCGACTTTCAAGAAGAAGAGTCAACACAAGCAAGAGGAGTCAAGAGTTCAAGACTCGACTGTTTACTGCTTGAGTCTGGTGAACAAGAACCGATGGTAAAGCATTGATATTTTATCATAGGACGCATGTAGCCTATGACCTATGTACAAGTTATTTACCATACAAAAATAAAACATTCATGACTATAAATATAGGACCGGTTCTGTGTTGGTTTAAAAATAAACCAATAAGCTATGACCAATTGAAGGCTATGAAGCCCATCTGATCTGTGACGATTACAAAAAAAAGTAGAATTATAATCAAAAAAAGTTAAAACTCAACGTATGCAAAATAAAATTGTTCTTGCGAACGAATTCAACCAATAGATATGAGTTATTACCTAATTGAGACTCATAACTCAATATCAACCAATAAAATATACTTAAAATGTTTGTTACCACCAATGAAAAAACAATAGTTTCTATATTCTAGAGTACCATCATCATTGTTAGATCATGCTGCTTGTGACCCAATAGAGTTGGGGGAATGGTTTTATCGTGGTGCGTTTCGTTGTGGCTCGTGGCGTGCCTGTGAGTGTGGGAAGACTGTCTGTCTGTCTGAGAATTTAATTAACCACTCTATCACTCATCAGTACATCACCTAACTTTTGAATTTGAAGTACACACGGCCCAGTCGTCGTCTTCCCAGTCTAACTATAGTGCTGTTATCTCTATATTGCAGTTGTTGAGTAACCAGTGACAGATACAGCACCATGCCTAACCCATTGCCACAGAGCCTCAAGAAGGAGTGTGAACAGGCCACGGAACTGCTCACGTCCTTCTACGAACAGGTGGATAATTTGACTATACAGTTTTTAGCGCATATCTCAATTCTCGATGAACGGTAACTAAGGATTAGATATATATATATTAATACTTGCGAGGGATATGTACTGATAGAGTGTCAGCTAATATGGTATGGGGTTCAATGACACAGGTCAATACAAGCATATTATTTGAAGTTTTCTACTTCAATGCCTCTGGAGATTTAAGTATAAATGTTGAAACTGCTATAAACGAGGACACAAATACACACATACATGATACACGCCTATACTTTAATATATATAAATTGGGCTACGTACATAATATATATATATATGTATATATATATATCATTCATCTATGAAAGTTGGAATAAATATGTGTGCATATATACATATTTATATATATATATATATATATATAAATTCGTATGTATATAAATATGCATATATATATATAAAATACATGTATATATATATGCATATATATATATATATATGCATATTATATATACATACATATACATATACATACATATATATATATACATATATATTGTGATGATGATGATGATGATATGAGCATGTAACATATATAATATGCATATATATATATGCTATATATATGTATGCAATATATACATATATATTATATAATATATATGCATATTATATACATGCACACACATATCCATGTACATAAATACTGGATCTTATGTATACATATATATTATATATATATGTATATATATATATATATGAGAATGCATGTTGTATAAAAGGTTAATATATATATACAATATATATATGGATTGTTGGTGTGTGTTTGGTGATGCGCGGGTTGTGCGTTATTGGTATATATATATATATATATTATATATATATGAATTATGAATATTGCAGTATACACTAATATATATATATATATATATTATATATATAAAGACCTGATTACAATAAAGTGTGTATAGTTGTTTTCATCTATGGTTGTGTGTCTGCATGTTTCTTGCATATATACAGATACATATATGTATATGTATATATATATATATATATCTTTATATTTATATTTATATATCTGTGTGTGCGTGTTGTGTGTTGTTGTTTATGTTTGTATATATATATCCATTCATATGTATATTTATATATGTATATATATATATGTATATATATATATATATATGTATATATATTATATATATATATATATATATGTATATATATATACATATATATATATATATATGTATATATATATATATATATATATAAAATATGTGATATGGATATATATATATAAAAATATGGATATATATATATATATATACATATGCATGCATATATCCATTTTTTATGTATATATATATATCGTGCATTGTAAATGCCTCATACGCATGTTCACGCATGAAGCATATGATTCATATATATATATATATACAAACCAGCACCATTTCCATCCCATGCATTATGCCTGTTTTTTTTTTTTGAGATTTGTGTATATCATGTATGTTTATATATATATATATATATATATATATATATATATATATATATATATATATATATATATATATATATATATATATATATATATATATATATATGAGATGTACCAAAATAAATATATATATATATATATATATATATATATATATATATATATATATGTATGTACATTTAAATTTTGTATATATATATATATATATAGATATATATATAAATGTATATATATATATATATATATATTTACAGATTCTTCAACGCGTAGTCTAAGACATGACTGTGTATCCGTATATATTGCCGTGTCCTATATGTGATCATTTTATATATGTTATTTTTGTAAGTATATAAAGCATTGTCAGTAGCTGACAATAATATTATCTTTGTAGTTAAGTAATTATGTATTTATTAAAGTCTGAATTTCCTTTCCTTTGTCTAAAGTTCTTCCATCGAAACGTTGCTAAACACGTTGAGTATTGTCGTCACTGCTGACTTTAAGTCGAACGAGTTACGTTCACAAATTTTATTCCGTATCTATGTAATCGTTTGTATTAGTATCAACATAGGACTGTATGTGCTTAATTCTGAAGGCACTCATGATATGTTTGTTTTTATCGTTTACGATGTATACACCTGTACGTATCTTTGCTTGTGACATTCATTCGTACTTATAAATGTTTGACATGGTTCTGCAATACTAGCTGGCATGTTGCGGTAGAGTGTGGTTCACCTGTTTCTCTGACCTTGCCGGGCTAATTTATATATATATATATATATATATATATATATATATGTATATATATATATATATATATATATATATATATATATATATATATATATATATATATATATATATATATATATATATATATATATATATATATATATATATATATATATATATATATATATATATATATATATATATATATATATATATATATATATATATATATATATATATATATATATATATATATGCATTCATGTATTTATGAGTATATATGAGTATATATGAGTGTGTATATATGTATTTGTATATATTTCTTCACATGAATACAACTTGGGCAATCATGAGGCAGCCTGAGACTAATAAATAATCACGCAGCGGTGTCTTGCTTCCTGTATTAGTTGCCTGTCTGTTAGTATGTGTGTACCATCTGTCACCTGTCTGAGATTTCACTCAGGCATGGGCGTTGCGCGAGTGTTTTAATCGTTAATACTTTCATACTAAACACTCAGAGCATGATACTACACACATCGATTGGTTTGTGTTGCTTCTCGGCCTGGCTGAGTAAGTTGTTTTATCCTGTCCCAACTTCCTGATATTCCCGAAAATCCCCGCATACGTGCCAAAATGCAGAAATTCGTACCCGATATCCTGTACAAAAAAGCCAAAGGAATTGCCGTGCTTCATGTAGTAAAGGTGGGCATTGGGTTCTCCATCCGTGGCGGCTCTGGTAAGTTGTGCGTATGGGATGAATGTTGTGATTGTGTGTGTGCGGTGTTGCGATTGTGTGCGTGTTGTTGTGATTGTGTGTGTGTGTGTGTTGTGTTTGTGATTGTGTGTGTGTGTGTTATGATTGTGTGTGCGTGGTGCTGTGATTGTGTGTGTGGTGTTGTGATTGTGTGTGTGTTGTGTTGTGATTGTGTGTGTGGTGTAGTGATTGTGTGCGTGTTGTGTTGTGATTGTGTGTGTGGTGTTGTGATTGTGTGTGTGGTGTAGTGATTGTGTGTGTGTTGTGATTGTGTGTGTGTCGTGTTGTGATTGTGTGTGTGTTGTGTTGTGATTGTGTGTGTGTTGTGTTATGATTGTGTGTGCGTGGTGCTGTGATTGTGTGTGCGTGGTGTTGTGATTGTGTGTGTGTCGTGTTGTGATTGTGTGTGTGTTGTGTTGTGATTGTGTGTGTTGTGTGTTATGATTGTGTGTGCGTGGTGCTGTGATTGTGTGTGCGTGGTGTTGTGATTGTGTGTGTGTGGTGTGGTGATTGTGTGTGTGCACATACTTCTCATACTTTATCGTTTCCTGTGTGTCTATGGTATACCATGTATTGTGTGTCTGTTGCCATAGTCTGCGTGGCTGTGTGTGGTGTTGAATAGCTTAGCTGTGTGTGTGAGGT
>LUCW03001346.1:0-5000 GCA_001586965.3 Sphaeroforma sirkka | reverse complement strand
GAATTGTTGACATGGTTCTATGGTACAGACATAGGCATTGTACTGCGTCACTCGCATTTGCCGAGGCAGAACCTCGAGGGCCTCGTTCTCCATTATTCTGTGGAGGTGTTGATTGTCCCATCCGTAGTAGTAACTGTTGTGGTAATTCTGTGTGAGCTCGCATTGGAGTCATGTACGCCTCAACTGACTATACCTGGCATGAACGTATGATATCCGCTGATCACAATCAGTAGTATAAATTGTTTCACGTAAGTCTATAAAAAGTTCTGTGGAAGTTGTTGTAAACTATTCGGTGTAAGTTTTTATGTTAATGACGAACACCCTCACTGATCATTGATACCTCCGGTGACAAACAAATCGCACAGCGCTTCAATGGCGTCCCCAGTGTAGTGCATGCATGAGCCTCTAGTTTATCTTTCCCACGTGCGACACATATGTGGCACCTCGAAAACGCCATATAAATGGAAAAATAAACAACAGATTGTAGCATAGTTATAAATCAATTATATTTATATGGAAAAATAACTGTGAACACCAGCGTATAACGTTCGGATTTGTTTAGGCAATAAAGTCACTTTCTCAGCACATCAAAATCCAATACACTCCTTTAACATGTTCTGAACTGCCTTACGATCAATTTAGGCGCTCTGGTCACAGATTTAGTGTGAAGTGGTTCTTTTTATTAAGGGTATGACAGTATATAGATCCTACCACGAATTTCGTAGTTTAGAGTTAAAACATGCCTATACATACGAATTCATTATAATGTGCTGATAACGCTCACAGATTTTAAACGTTTTTACATCCTCAAGATTTTCTTTTAATTCCATTGATAGGTGCAATATACAAAACTATAGATATGTTTACATAAACAACTCGTATGTGCTTGCATCCAGTATGATTTGCCTCACCGCCGAAATACCTCCTATCACTGCAATTACGCACATGATAATCATAATAAACAGAGCCCACACCTTCTCTGGTAAACCAATACTTCCACGGTCATCGCCTGTGGTAAATCGTAGAGCGATGGGACAGATGAAGCATAGCGGAACTATAGCGATCGAACCGTTCAAAGCCATGATGTCTCCAAAGAAAGGAATTGCCATGGCTACAAACCCAGCGAAGCATACGAAAGCAAACCGTATGGCAATGACGGTTGGGCTGAGTGGTAGTTTAAAACTGAATTTGGATTTCGCCTCTACAGTTTCAACAGTCAATGCACTTTCAACTTCTTCCGCAGAAGATGAAAATTTGTCGTCAGTGTGAGGCTTGTTTTTGTTGTTGTACTTGGCGAGCCATGATTCAAATAGGGCGTACACCGGCATCGACCATACTTGGTAGGCCACAATGACATGCACAATAACCGTCACCTGCGCAATAGTGATGAAAATTTTGACTACAGACCCTGTGGAGACGTCACTGATACTCACTAGAATATCTGACGACACTGCTTCTCCGAATGTTAGGAAGCCCGCTACACCAATGAGAACATACAGAGGAATGGAAACACTGTAAGTACCGGCTAAGCCGCGCATATAGGCAACCTCGGAAGAAGGATTCTCTCTACGAAGTGTACTCTGGATGTCAGGCTGAATCGTCTGCATCCCGAAAAGGAATGCAACCGTAGAGATTCCCAGAAACATGTTCCACATGGCGTCCATGCCTGAGCTGATCTTATAAGAAGGCTCTGGTGAGATATCTGGACTTCCATACAAGACGAAACACAGTACAATGGCGATCACGGCGTAGACCATACTCATCATAGCACCTAGTAATGACATGCCCTGGAAAGACTCTAAAGATGGGAACAGGCACAGCACTAGTTGACACATAATGGCAGCAATAGTAAAGAACATCAGTTTGGTGTCTTCTGATCCACCATACAGCCTGTATAGACTCTGTATGTTATTTCCAGCTACAATCAAGTAAGCAATCCCAGTACCTACACAGTTGAGCAACTGTAAAGGAGTGAGTATAAAATTGGCCACCTTGTCGCCCCAGGCGTATGAGCCGACTTCCAGAAATGTTTTCAACCTGCGACCCTTCGGGTATTCTTCGGATGGTGCAAGAATGTGTATCTTAGTTAGACACCAAGATGTGTACCAGTTAATTACGAATGCTGCGCTCAAAAACAAACAACCTACAAGACCTGGGGCGCTTGTGATCAGATTGAGATGACCGAAGGCCTTCGAGAGGCCCAGGATTCCAGTACCAATACTAGCGGTGGTTAAATGAAGAGATGCATGATACCATGACGCTTGTCCTTCGCTTTCGTCCTCGATGTTGGACGGTGCTAGCGCTACTATGTTCACCGGATTTTTGGGTTTGATATATCCCTGTGATGTAGGAACATCATCGGAAAGGGCTACGGGACTGAATACTTCATTGTTAGAGGTATCTGTGGTGCTTGTTTTGGAACTGTTGGTTGGAAATAAAACAGTCATTTTAGCAATATAGTTTCTGTTCAATGTAATGAAGTGCAGTAATTGCTCTTATGCTGGAACAATGAACAGTCAACACTGCTTATATAGGTCACCTAAACTTGGCCTCCCGCTACATTTAATGCACTTGTTCTATTGTAGTCGTAGTAAGTTTTACACACATATGCCGATATAAGACCAGCTGGAATCCACTGGTTTTAAAGAAAGAAAAACTAAAAAGGTATTATTTACATGCCACTTTTACAAGCAACAGAGTTTTTTTCTTCGAATGTCAGTCTGTCAGAACAGTGAGGATAGAGGATACAAGCATACTCCTGGATACTGTACAGTGTCCGATATTTGTTTTTTACTGGCCTGGTTAAAATGTTGACGACAGAGTACAGACAATGTGTGTGAAAAGCCAACCGGCAAAATGTCGTGAGAGACTGACAGACACGGGACAAATCTATTTTTTTTTTAAACGCCGATGTATAATAGTAGTACTGTAAGAGCAGCCTCTGGCCTACAATTCCATTTTAAAATACAGGCTTATATAAATAAATATGTACATATGATAGGACCTGAAGAGTGATGACCTGATCCCCCACTTTCTCCCACTTTCTCTCTCTCTCGCTCTCTTTTTCGAGTCTCTCTCTCTCCATTCCGGCATTCTCCCTCTTTAGTCTTCAGTCTGTGTAGTAAATCCATAAATAATTTAGTATTTTTCAGTAGACTCTCTCTGAGTATCAACTCTCTCTTTCTAGTAGAGTAGAGTCAGTAGAGTATTCATTTTTATTACAATAAATAATGACAGACTTTTATTATAGTACATATCATAGCCTCTTGTTTTATTTATTATTTATAGGAGGCTATGTAGTAAATATCATAAAGTATGTACATATGTATTCATGTCGACGTGTTCTATATTTATAAATAATGTTGTTATAAAAACAAATAGATATTTACTGGTAAAAATTGAGTCGTGACTTCTCCAGTTTTCGTTTCTATCCTCACTTCCTCAGCATACGAATTTCAATTTTATTTCGAGCATTCCACACACAATAGAAATATTGAAAAAGAAAAAAAAGAGTAAAGACTTTAACATCAGTAATCTGACGAGTGACCTCTGACGACTTATCCGTTCTGAGTTCTGAGTTCTGACCAGGGCACCAGGGTATTTTTGGTGGGGGGGGGGTTGTAGAAAAACAAACAAAATTTAACTTACTTACTCACTATGCAGTAAGCACCCAGTTTAAATACCAGTATGTACCTACTACTAGTATACATTCTTACTGGACAGACAGACTGACAGACGGGCATCCGCAGGACTGCAGGTCTGTGCAGGAGTCCAGACTGCAAGACTGCCGGCCCGGGATGTCGGACCTGGTGCCCTGGTCAGTGGTCTCAGGTCACCTGGTGCGGCGGCCGGTGGACGGTGCCACGGTGGTGCCCGGGGCTGCTGGGCATTTCAATGTGTTTTCAATATTTTTGGTTTTTGTTTTTTCTTGTGTAATAGAAAAAGCAAAAGAGTATAAAAATCTGTGTATTTTAATAAAAAAATATATTTTTTTTTTTCATCTTTTGCTAAACATATGTATATATACTGTGTATATATAAACATAAGCAAAATTCGACGATGTTTTGTATATGTATAATTTTTTGGGGGGCATATTTGTAAAATAAATTAACACAAATCAAAACAATAAAACAAAAGAATGTACATTTTAATGGACTTGTGCTCTACTTGCTCGCGGCCCAGCGGGACTAGGACAGCTCGGTCACTCTCGGGGTCTCAGGATACGTCAAATAAAGAATCTATTGGGTAACAAGTTAAATATTTAAAACTTGAACCGCCGCCAGACTGCCAGAGAAAGAGGAAGTAACGAAGCTAAAAGATCAAGATGCTCTCTAGATAAAAATATATAGCGTTTGTTTGGTTTTGACAATTTTTGGGCCTAGAACACTGGAACAGAACAACAGTGAATGATGAATCCGTAAATCCGAAGTCTTCAAGAAGTGACTTCAATTCTCTCTCTAGAGAGAGAGAGACTGAGAGACTGAGAGTAGTATTCTCATTGACTGTGTCACTGTGAGTGAACACTATTTTGTTTTGAAATAGATATTGTACAGGCATTCAGCCTTCACGACTTTTAGTTATAACTTCTTGAATATGTCGGGAACTCGGGATACAACAAGCTCATCACGTATTGGACAGTACTAAGATAGACCACCTTCAAGCTTCTTTCTCAGTGGCGTTTTAATTATAGTACAAGTTCAAGCTTACTATTGTATGGTTTAAAATAATATGACGTAAAAAAAAGGTATAAAATAAATATTCTCTAAAGCCGCTGACAAGTGACATGTGACAGTCCCCCACCCCTGTCATCAAATTATACAACACATGAAACATGAATACACACCAAAATCACAACTATACCGTACTAGCACATATACATAGTTCGTGATATCTGTACTTAATTCATATCTTGAACCGCTGAATATCACAGCACTCGAATATCATTCTGAGCTATACCGCTAGCCATCAAAGCTTTGTACCATCTCAATTTATAGACAGTC
>LUCW03001335.1:0-10574 GCA_001586965.3 Sphaeroforma sirkka | reverse complement strand
TGCATGATTCTGAAAGCTAGGAAGGTGGAGTACGCAAGTCAACATGTATGATTTGTCATCACCTGCTCCTTATATCATACATGCATATTTCAGCTCACTCATAACTGGCACCACTTGCACATGTATCTTTTTTATACAGAGATCGTCATCCGCGATGTGAGTCGTAGTGAGGCGGATTGCAAACTGTCAGTCGATCTGAAGGACATTATGAGAGACGCCTGCGTCAATATGATGGTCGATGTATGTAGTGTGTACTCCGAGGATACGTTTAGTTCTGTTGGGTCGTTAAACGTTTTAGCTTATTTTGATACGTTGGCGCCACTGAGATACGTGATAGTTGCTTGAATGTATGTGCGTTGCTGGTATATGAATGCTGTGGTGGCCTGGCACAGTCGGGTTTACGTGATGTGTGCACGTTAATGTACTGACTTTGTTCGCTTAATAATGGCTGCAGTTCACAGTGTGTTCTATCGATAAATCGCTCATGAGTTTTGTTGGGCAAGAATGTTCCAAATGTCCCACTCGCTGAAATTGCTAATCGCTCCACCCACACATTTGCCTTTAATTTCTGTCCCCAGGCCTGGGCATTCATACTGGTGCAACACCAATCCAACGTTGCCTTGGTAACCGAAACTCTGACTGTTATTGGTCAGTATATCAGCTGGATTGACACCGGATTGATCGTCAACGATCGGTTTATTCCGCTGATCTTTCAGTTCCTGAGCATCCCTAACCTTCGCATAGCTGCGTGTCAGTGTGTAGGGTGTTTGGTGATCAAAGGCATGAACCCCGATGAGAAGGTTGAGCTGGTGCAGACACTGGGCTTGTTTGAGACTATCTCCACACTGGCACAACAGGTACATCAGATTGCAACTAGGTACATAGTTGTGTGCAGCCTCGTTATTTCACACGGTGATATTTCTTGATATGTATATATGAAGACCCTCGCAGAAACGGCCCGAGAACGCATAGACCTTGCCAATACGTATAAAATATCGTGGAATCGGCTTGAGAATGTATTGACATGTAAATATCATTGCAGAAACGGTGTGATATCACTTGGCACTATACTGATATATATATATATATATATATACACACACACACACACACACACACATATATATATATATATATACATATATACGAGTATATATACATACATATACACACATACACACACACACACACACAATTATTTGAACCTTACAGGCGGCTGAAGATGAAGACTTTATGGACGAGTTGGCTAAGCTTGTGGAACAGTTGGGGTTGGTGACCATTGCTTGCTTGGAGAAACTCGAGAAAGCGCAGAAGGAGAACAACAGCTATACTGTATACACCGGCGTAAAGACTCTGACGAATGATCAGATGGCAACGGCGATGGAGCGTGTGTGGTACCAGTTGGGTATGAGTGTGCGAGTGAGCTGTGTATGTAAAGGTTAAGGCTTGCACTCTCCTGGGGTGGTTACAGATACATGTGAAGTCCTGTTGTTTGTGAAGACTGCCTGGTAGGAGCACGCTCGGGTGGAGTAGGACATGCCATTCTTTGAAAGAAACAACTGACTACGCCTGTGACTTCATATCACTAGATTCGTACTTTCTCTCTGAAAGGCCCCTCCGTACAGCTACACATTCACGCACAGGTGCAATGATCACCCTATCTCATGTGATCTGTCTATTCCATTCACCCCATCGGTGACTCTACCACATGCACTTGCTTTACCTTGTACTGGCACTTATCATGAATGCACCGCTCCTGAATCCAACCCATTTAGATCATATCCTCATCTGCGCCGTCATGCCGTGTGTCTAGGTCTCTAAGGCTCATCTGTTTTTGAGGTCTATTGTTTTTTAGGTCTATTGTTTTTAAGTCTATTGTTTTGTAGGTCTATTGTTTTTGTTTTGTAGGTCTCCTTTTTTTTAGGTCTATTGTCTTTAGGTCTATGGGGCTCATCTGTCCTATTCTCCTCGGATTGACACACTCTGTGTTATCTTCCACAGGCAAGTGTTCGTCCCTGATGTTTGTCTTCCTGGACAACGACATTGACGACATAACCATTAGTGTCAGCGCCTTTGCACAAGCGTACTTGACCACAGTGCTCAAGCCTAAGATCAAGCGCATCACTGAGGGCGAAGACTTCCCCGAGAGTGCGGCTGTGATTGACCAGGTAGGGTGCACGGGCGATACGGAGACGCATGCGATTGGGTACTATGAATAGATCTCACGCGGCGCCTAAATTAGGAAAAAGGGCGGTTGCGTTCATGGCGTGTGTATGTTTGTGTCACGAGTCGGAGTCAAGGTTGAAGGGGCACGGTGTGCTACCTACCAACCCCAATAAGGGTCCTACAAGATTGTTATTACAGGATGTAGGTATACAAATAACACACGCAGAGACTGCTACCCCGTACAATTATTTTGGTCCACCCGATAGGTTATATATATGTATGTATAATATATATGGCACTATGACTATGACACTATAGCTATGAGGCTATGGCTATGAGACTATGGCTATGGCACTATGGCTATGACACTATAGCTATGACACTATGGCTATGGCACTATGACTATGACACTATGACTATGATACTATGACAATAGCACTATGGCTATGGCACTGTGATATGGTACGCGTGTAGTCAGCGTCGTATTCTATTTGTACTTCGGATTGTGTGACTGCGAGAGATAGACGCGCCAATAACGCGCATGTCTGAGATAGACGCGCCAATAACGCACATGTCTGCGGAGGAGGACTAGAAGGGCGATATGTCGATGTTCTCTCGTGCTAAGCTTATGCGATCGCCTTCCATTGGTTGCTATACACTTGCGTATGGTGTTGATAGAAGCCCTGTGCCACGGGACATCATCTAGTGACACGAACCCATACCTCTGAGAAGGTTCACGTGTCTGGTCTTATTTCCTTAACTGACTGTTAGATGTATCGTTTAAACATACATATGCCATCTGTTTGTGTCTTGTTCTGTTTAATAACTTCTGGGCCACTCACTACCCACTACTACAGGTCAACCGGTACTTGACAGTGATCACCAAGAAGCTCCGCTTTGACCCAGACTTCAACCACGACAAAGAGGGCGAGGACGAGATCTTCTTCCGGGATCTGCGTAAAATCCTTCTGACCATGTTCGGCAACATTGCGCGTAAGTGCGGGTTCATTAGGGTGGTTGTATGCAATAAGTTTATGTCTTTAGGGTGGTTGTATGCTATAAGCTCAAGTCATTAGGGTGGCTGTATGCTATAATCTCAAGTCATTCGGGTGGTTGTATGCTATAAGCTCAAGTGTGTCTCCACATAAGCATGCTAATCTGTCAATATGTAGTAAGTTCAAGTTACTCTCACACTCATCTACATTTGATCCTCCTAATTCCACCGCTGTTATGTCTACCCACGCGCACAGTGCGGTTACCAGACGCAGTGATCCACCACGGATGCTCTGATGCGTGTTACTCTCACTCATCTTAATCTCATCCTACTATATCCACCGCTGTTATGCCTACCCACTCGCGCAGTGCTGCTACCGGACACAGTGATCCACCACGTGTGCACAGGGGTCAATGCCATGCTGGTGACGCTGTCATCATCGCCGCACCTGATACAGTACGAGGATGTGGAGGTGGGGCTACTCCTGCTCTACTCTTTGTTGCCTAATATGGTAGCGAGTACTCCGGGGAGTGGCGAAGTGTATGGGTCTGATCCCCCGTCACACCCAGTGTTTGTGACTGTGTCTCAATTGGTATGGTTGGTGTCAATATATCGGATTGGATCTCGTTGTTCTCTGCCTGTCTGCTAGTACGTGTGAGTGTGTGTTCTGTATAGTTATTTTAGATGATTAGGATGCACGGATTTTGCATATGAGTACATGCTGCAGTGTACGTTTGTGCGTGTGCTTATATACGTACATATATTCATGGATGTGTGTATATGTCTAAAAACATTCATGTTTCATCACATACGTGAAACTATTCGCTCCTGTGTGGTATGTTTAATTACATTTGCGAGCTCGTATGTCGTCCCTTGAGTCAGTATGACATCACGTTGGCATATGCTGCCTTATACATACATGCGTGATACATAAATAGATGTGTCCGTATTTTGCATGATATCCACCGCAAGGAATGCTTGGTTGTTCTCTGTGTAGTTTAACTCGCACGCATTGACGCCTAAGGAATGCATATAGTAGTGATACGCATACAACGGGATTAAAATACATTCTACTGAACAAAACACGTCCTTAGTTGTACACGAGAATTATATTACCTCATTATATAACTCTCTACTAAGTTGTATATACATCACCCCCCCCCCCCCCCCCCCCCCCATGCAGATTATGTCGCCAGTCCACAAAACGGGACATAAAGCGGTATCACTGATGTACTTCGACTGCATCTCACGGTACCACAAAATATTAGAAATGAACAAAGACCTGATTCCGTACCTTTTCGAGGCCTTCTTCTCTGATTTTGGCATTGGGAATAGCAATGCACAGGTACAATCTCAGGTAAGTTTAGGTTTGGGTTGTGATATTATGTATATATATATATATATACATACATACATATACATATACATATACATACATATATATTTATTATATATATATATATATATATATATATATATATATATATATATATATATATATATATATATATATATATATATATATATATATATATATATATATATATATATATATATATATATATATATATATATATATATATATACATACATACATACATACATACATATATATATATATATATATATATATATATATATATATATATATATTTTTTATTTGTGTTGCCGTTGGCTGATACGCTGAGTCGATGATCTGCATTGTGCACATGTTGCGGAGTTCCTTTCCTCATATACCAAGTCATCCCAATGGCACTCAGGTCCACAGTATTAAAACCCTAATATGTAACCCGTCTATTTGCCACACGTTCGGTCACAGGCGTGTTATCGCTTCAGTCGTGTGTGTGCACATCTGCGTCGACCGCTGACCAACTACTGCGACGAGATCATTGATTCGCTACTGCCGCTCATGGCACCTGACCTGCCTACCCTCTCATCCAGTCCCAATCAGCAGAAAGGTAGGTGCAATGGGGGAACCCTAATACCCTACATCCTAAAACCCTATAACCCTAAAATGTATGCAAGGTACTGTGTGTGTGGCGGTGTATATCAGCACACAAGAAGAGCGTGTTGGTGACACGTGGAGGGATACACATAGTATCTGCGATACAACTTCTGTACCGGTCCTAACCAGCGGAAAGTAGGTGCAATGGCACATGCTCAAGCTCTGTACCGGTCCTAACCAGCGGAAATCAGGTGCAATAACACATGCTCCAGGGCATGCATTATATGGTGTAGTTGTGGCATAGCAATGTATTTATATCCATTCGGGGTGGGCTGAGACTCTCACCGCAATATCCAATCCAGAACATTGTTCTATTTTTAGTGGCCAATGATACGAAGCAGCTAACATACACATTCAACAAGATGCGAAACAGTACGATTTGGTACACACTGTACGTGTAATTTATGTGTTGCTAGACATAGATTTCTGTGTGCTACAAACATCTGCCGACGCACGTAGTTGTAACCGATCCACACATCCACACATCCATGTGTTGCATACATACCTCTACGCCCACTCTCACGCACGCTACCAACATCTACCTACGCACATCGGCCTGACCCTCACACACCACACACCACACATCCCACACTTCGGCCACTCGCCAAACCACAGCGAAACTGGGACAGAGTGACAAGTGCTGGCTGTACGAGGGAGCCGCGGTGTTGGTTTTCGCACTCAAAACAAATGACGAAACACTCCGCATGCTCAACAAACTGTGCCAGCCCCTGCTGTCTGTGTGCTCAGAGATCATGCAAGGCCAACTGTAAGTGACCACAGGCTCAGTGTACGGGTGCTTGTATGTGTATAGGCACTGTGTGGATTGTTAGTGTTAGTGTTATGTGGTGTGGTTAGATTGGGAGTGTTTGTGTTAGTGTTATGTGGTGTAGTTGTGCTATAGTCCTAGTGCACGGGTACTTGGATGTGTCTAGACACTCTATGGGTTGTATGTGTCTAAACACTCTATTGGTTGTTAGTGTTAGTGTTATGTGATGTGGTTGGATTGTTAGTGTTAGTGTTATATGATGTGGTTGGATTGTTAGTGTTAGTGTTATGTGATGTGGTTGGATTGTTAGTGTTAGTGTTATGTGGTGTGGTTGTGCTACAGTCCTAGTGCACGGGTACTTGTATGTGTCTAAACACTCTATGGGTTGTTAGTGTTAGTGTTATGTGATGTGGTTGGATTGTTAGTGTTAGTGTTATGTGATGTGGTTGGATTGTTAGTGTTAGTGTTATGTGGTGTGGTTGTGCTACAGTCCTAGTGCACGGGTACTTGTATGTGTCTAAACACCTATGGGTTGTTAGTGTTAGTGTTATGTGATGTGGTTGGATTGTTAGTGTTAGTGTTATGTGGTGTGGTTGTGCTACAGTCCTAGTGCACGGGTACTTGTATGTGTCTAAACACTCTATGGGTTGTTAGTGTTAGTGTTATGTGATGTGGTTGAATTGTTAGTGTTAGTGTTATGTGATGTGGTTGGATTGTTAGTGTTAGTGTTATGTGATGTGGTTGGATTGTTAGTGTTAGTGTTATGTGGTGTGGTTGTGCTATAGTCCTGATGCACGGGTACTTATATGTGTGTGTACAGGTACTCTGTTGATTGTTAGTGTTAGTGTTATGTGATGTGGTTATATGTGGTATGGTTGTGCTATAGTCCAAGTGCACGGGTACTTGGATGTGTCTAGACACTCTATGGGTTGTTAGTGTTAGTGTTATGTGATGTGGTTATATGTGGTGTGGTTGTGCTATAGTCTTAGTGCACGGTACTTATATGTGTGTGTACAGCCACTGTGTTGATCGTTAGTGTTAGTGTTATGTGATGTGGTTATATGTGGTGTTGTTGTGCTATAGTCCTAGTGGACGGGTACTTATATGTGTGTGTACAGGCACTCTGTTGATTGTCAGTGTTAGTGTTATTTGGTGTGGTTGTGCTATAATCCTTGTACACTGGTAACTGTACGTGGACCTTACTTGCACTACGCATTGTCCGTGTGCTTAGAGGTTATATATAGGCAAAGGCAGACCGTCGTAATTGACTTTGTATTTGAGTCTCCAATCCTTCTCCCTCTGATTTAAACCACTGAGTTGGTGCGTGACGCGGAGTCTCTATCTGTGTGTGTGTGCACAGTCTGGCTGCCTGTGCTCTTCACACGTTACTCGTATTATATTTTACACTCAGTGTAGCTCATGCCATGTGATCAATGGCAGCAGTTGTCTGCATGTAATTCTAAACCCTAGATCCCTAGAACATAAACCCTAAAACCCTAGATCATAAAACCCTGGAACCCTAAAATTAGAGCATAAACCCTAGATTGACAATAGCCACTAACACGCTACTGAGCCTCAATCTCAACGTTCGCCAACTGCTCTATTCCACTCTCATTCAGACCCACATACAAGACCCACAAATTTTGCATCTACTACCGTCCACATGTACTCATAACTCACAGACCCACACATCATATGCACTGACCATAGTTTACCATCTACTACCATTCACATCATATGCACTGACCATAGTTTCCCATCTACTACCATTCACACACACTCATAACTCACAGACCCACACATCATATACATTGCGTCTTATCATATACATTCCCTGGCTTTCCTCATCACCCCACCACCAACAGATACAACAACGAATCCGAGAAGGCGCCCGTGTACTCGCAGATTCTGCTAGACACAGTTGAGACGTTAACGCGTGTGGCCAAGTCTGCGACCAAAAACTCGGGCAGTGGGGCGTTTTGGGTGGCGGCGTATGAGCTGTTCCAACCTGTGTGCACGCTGTCTCACTTACAACCCAAGCTCAGGAAAGAGCTTATTAAGTTTAGTCACAGGCATGTGTTTGTGTATGTTGGTGGAAGTCTTGTTGTAGTGTGTCAGGCATGAGTGTGTGTGTGTATGTCAGTAGAAGCCTTGTTGTAGTGTGTCACAGGTACGTGTGTATATATGAGGTGTTAGTATACCATGGGTGGTTGTGGATCGTTGCAGCAGTGGGTGTTATGAGTAGATAGTGTCTGTATTGTGAGGTGTGGTGCTTAGTCATAGGCATGTGTGTGTGAATGTCAGCATACCTCCTGTTGTCGTGTGTCACCGAGGTGTGAGGTGTATGTTTGTTGTGGATCGATGCAGCGTCGGGGTTGTGTAGGTAAGTGGTGTAGGTAGATAGTGGCTGCATTGTTTTAGGGTTCTAGGGTTTTAGGGGCTCATATATCTTATATTCTAATATCAGTACCCTATCAATAGGGTTTTGCTCTCATACGGTTTCTCACCGGTGTGTGTTCAACTCTGTGCTTTGGGTCCGTTGCATGGTACTCATAGTTTCAAGTCCCCTATCTCGGATTAGGTGTTCTCATTCGTCGTGTTAACTAGTATATTGATGACCATGTCCTGTTTGTACAGGCTCGTAGCGTCGATTGAGGAGCAAATTCTGCCAGAGATTCCGGCCACTCTATCACTGCTACTGCAAACAGACAATCCAGAAGTCATTGGAGAGAGTTTGACACTGCTCACACAACTGATGCTGACCTTCAAGGGTGTGTGTGTGTGTGTGTACGTACGTATGTATGTATGTATGTATGTATGTATGTATGTATGTATGTATGTATGTATGTATGTATGTATGTATATATATATATATATATATATATATATATATCTTTATATATGTTTATGTGTGTGTGTGTGTAAGTGTAAGTGTTGAGGTGTATGTCCGTGTCGTGTGTGTGTATATGTATTTGTATCTGTGTATGTGTCTCTGTGTATTTCTGTATGCATGCTCAGTAATCCATGCATCTTGATGAGTTTGCTGAGTGTGTGTATATAACATTAAAGGGTTTATATGGGACCTATAATAGTGTGCTTGTGTGTGCAGCATCGCATCCCATCCTATAGTGGATAGCCATTGCGTAGAGATTGAGCACACTGAACTCAAGGCCATGTCTTGTCTCGTAAAGTGCTATTAACTGGTGGTAAGCGATAATACAAGTCATAGAGCCCAGAGGTGAACACTTGACGCGTCCAGTATAGAGGTTATCAAAGTGTGCAGTACTCCCAATTACGCAATAGGCTGGTACGTAATCTGTGTAACCAGACTGACACTCAGCAACAGCACGTTAGACCACCACCATTACCCCTGACAACTAACCTCTGACACCCTTCTCCTGTGCACGTGGTTGTAGTTAAGTTTAAGGAGTGCATGGATCTGATGCTCATGGGCGTGCTACAGTCCGTGTTTCAGTGCTTTAACACACCATACGAGGAGAACGACATGGACAGAGCTGTATGTGGCGACCATTACTCGTGTGTGTGTGTGCGTTGGTACGTGTGTGTATATTATGTGCGTTTTAGTCGGATGTGTATGTGTACGTGTGTTTGTGTGTGTATGCGTTGGTACGTTTGTGTATATAATATGTACGTTTCTGTCGGATGTGCTATGTGTACATGTGTGTGTATGCTTATGTTTATGGGTATACTCTGATGTAGATATTCGTGTATCTGTACGTGTACATGTATGTATGTGTGTGTGTGTTTGTTTGCATGCACATAAATGTGTGTATGCGTACATGTACATATGTGTGTATGTGCAGAAATGTATGCATATGTCTATAAGGTCACTTGAGCGTAGGCTTTTGTCTGTCTGATATGTATGTATTCTTTCTCTTATACCAGCGCGTGTTCTGTGCAACTACATAAGGTGGCGTATACGTTTAGCCTTCCTTGAATATCACTAGCCCTCGTAGTAGCCACTTATGTGTCGACTGTCTCTATACGCCTGGCCGCTTTATTGCTGTGGAATAAGGGAAGCTTAATGTGACTACGTATATATGTATGGCATTTGCTGCATGTCTGTTCTGTATGCCTTCTACTGCACATGAATGATTGCAAGCACCAATCTAATTATACGCGTAATCTTTATGCCATGCATGTGCTGCGTGCCTGTTCCATTATATATATATATATATATATATATATATACATACATACATGCATTACAGCATACATTACACATGTATATATTATTATATATAATATATACATATTACATACATACATACATAACACATATTATATACAGATATATATATATATATATATATATACATATATACATATATATATATATATATGTTACAACATATACATATATACATACATATTGTGACACATTACATACATATATATATATATATATATATATATATGTATGTCATTATGCAATCATCACAATATCAACAATATTGTAATATTATATATGTGTGTGTGTATAGTCAATTGGTGTTGACAAGTCTGGACGCATCTAATGCTATTTTGCTATGCTTTGCATATATTGTGTGCTAAAATCCATTTTCTCATGCATTTATTTTCAACTACAGGTATTACTACTCGAGCTCAAGAGGCAATACTAT
>LUCW03001334.1:5000-13190 GCA_001586965.3 Sphaeroforma sirkka | reverse complement strand
ATAAATATATACACACACACACACACACACACACATATATATATTTATATATATGAGTGTATTTTTTCATTACACATAGATAGGAGTGTGAGTATGTCCATTTATATATATATATATATATATATATATCTAATCAGTATTATGATATCCATATATAAAGAATGCCATTTATCGCACCTGCCTGTGAAGATAGTCCCACATATCTGGATATGCTGAGTGCCTTCTGTAGTGTTCATATTTCTCCAGAGAGTATGTTCTTTTACGTATATGTAAAGTACTGGTACTCAGCTAGGCAACGAAACGCAAGTGTTTATTTGGCGTTGTAACGTGTATGTCAAAAGTTTCTAGCGCACTTGTTCTGGAAATGGCCAATGTTCGAAGACAAATTTGTACTGTGTAATACTCCTGTCTCAGGTAGCATGTAATGTGGCCAGGAGATAGAGATCATCACGCCTATAGTATATGTGAGGATTTTATGAAGTAGTCAAACTCAAAGATCTCTTCTCAAAGCTCTCACAGAGGCAGGCTATTCAAATGAGGTGTTTACATAGTGCAGTATTAAAGAGTAGCTGAATAGCAATACATAGTATTGCGAGTAGCTGAATAGCAAGGCATAGTATTGTAGTATAATGACCATCAAGTAGTTAGTGAATGATAATATTGTATCGTACTGACTGTCCGTATAATGCATAGTCATATCTCGAGATGTGAGTTATTGTAGGTAGCCTATCTGCAGAGATCATCTACGTGCTTTGCTATGTATCTGTCAAACAGATCTCGTATACTGTTAGTCGGGAATTTCACACCGCTCACTCCTCACCTCACTTTTTCTGTGCAGTCGCGTGACTCATCAATGTCAGAAAATCCACGTGATGCGACTCAGAAAGCGGTACGTACCGTTTAGCGGCCACATTGGTGTTCTAGGATTGGTAGTTTAACTGTGTGTCGCGCGTTCTTTGCTACTGATATACTGACTGCGGTTATTTTGCGTATAGTTGAGACTGCCGTGTTGTGGGCGCTATATACCGTTGGTGCATTATCAGTTACCATCATTTGCTTTGGTGGCAATGCCGTGTTGTATGCTTCTTTTGGTGCTGGTGTACGATCTCCATGATTATTGTGCTTATAGTCGAGACTTAGCCCTGTTGTGTGCTATCTACCGTTGGTGCTATTGACAGTTACCGTCATTTGCTTTGGTGGTATTGCTGTGCTGTATGCTTCTTTTTGTGCTAGTGCACTACCCATGATTATCGTGCTTATAGTCAAGACTGCCGTGTTGTGGGTCTACACGGTTGGTACATAGACCGTAGCCGTCTTTTGCTTTGGTGGCAATGCTGTGTTGTATGCGCTCTTTGGTACTTATATACGTACAATACGAATAATGCAATTAGTGAGCCCTGCTGTATTTCACAGTGCGTTTCGTCCCATACGAGCTGTCGGTACCCATCGTTCGCTGTCCACTCTTGCATTAAACGTACGTGCACGTTGGCTGAGTGGATGAGCTGGTACCCTTTGCATTAATATGTATGGGCTCAGTCCCATCGGTGGATGATAAAGGAGTACTCCTCGGAATGAAAATGAATGTTGGGCCAAAAGTGATACCCTGTATGAGACCGTTCCAGACGACTCAATATTTGGCGTCAATGATCCAAATTAACCTCTGAGATGCTGATATACTTTTAACGCGATTTCTATTAGTAGGGACTGAATATACAATTCCCACAGTTCTTCCCGGGTGACTTGATCTCGAAAGCAGCCAACAAAGGGGTTGTAACGAAGGACTTGGCCACGCAGTTTCGGGCGAGCAATGCTCAGAAGGTGTGTGCCATACATGTACTCATCGGATGGGTTTATACGAGGGCTATGGTCATCATATAATTGAACTACTACATACATATATGCAGTACACCTTCATGCATACATGCAGTGCACTACATAGATATATGCAGCATTCCTACATATACATATGCAGTATTCCTCTTAACACGATTACAATTGCCCCGCTTCTGTTCGTCAGTCTTGTTCTTTCATGTTGTCAAGGTCATACAAAAACTGTCGTCCAATGCATTATTCCACATGTTGTACTGTTATCGCCCACCTTTGCATGCACCTGTTAGTTAGTCCCGCCACTAGGATTGTCTATGTCTCACCACAACCATTGTCCAGTGCGTGTTCTTCGTATCAGGTGCGAGTGCTTACTATTGCAATACTTGGGCCAGCCACATAAGGTGTACTGTCAACTCCATGCAAAATTGTATCAATGCTGTATACCGTTAGTATAGGTGCTATCGTTTATTAGGACAGCGATACTGTAAGTCATACATACATAAATAAATACATACATACGTACATACATACCTACATACATACATACATACATACATACATACATACATACATACATACATACATACATACATACATACATGCACAATACATCACACACACATACATACATACATTGCCATACATACATACATACATACATACATACATACATACATTATTGTTGCGTGCTTACGTACGTACGTACGTACAATGCATACATACATTACATGTACATACATACATACATTGCATACATTACATTACATTACATACATGCTAGACATACATACATACATACATACATACATATTATACATACATACATACATACACATACATACATACACACACATACATACATACACACACACACACATCACATATCAATACATACATACATACATACATTTATACACATACATACATACATACATACATACATACATACATACATACATACATACATACATACATACGTACATACATACATATGGATACATACATACATACATACATACACACATATATTACATATATATATACATATATACATACGTACATACATATATACATGCACACATCACATGATCATGCACTGTCGATGTAATATAACAGTGTAGTTCATATACTCCTATCCCATCGCTTACTAATCCAATGCTTCTTTCAACCAGTCTCCTACTTTACGTCGTTAGTGCTATACCAAAGCTGTCACCAGTGCAGCAATGCGCTCATCATTTGCCAACGTATCAATACAAAATGATACTGCAGGTCAGTCATACCATACCGTTGTATACTGTCAATAACATAGAACAACCACCATACAATACATAACAAGCACCATACAATACACAGCAACCAGCATACAATACATAGCAACCACCATATACAATACATAGCAACCAATTATACATACAATACATGGCAACCACCATACAATACATAACAACCACCATACAATACGTAACAACTACGATATAATACATAACAACCACCATACAGTACATAACAACCACCAACCAATACATGGCAACCACCATACAATACATAACAAATCACCATACAATACGTAACAACTACGATATAATACATAACAACCACCATACAGTACATAGCAACCACCATACAGTACATAACAACCACCATACAATACATAACAACCACCTTACAGTACATAACAACCACCATACAATACATAATAACCAGCATACAGTTCATAACAACCAGGATACAGTACATAACAACCACCATATAAATACATAACAACCAATTATACAATACATAATAACCACCATACAATACGTTACAACCACCATTCAATGCATATCAACCACCATACAATACATAGCAACCAATTGATACAATACATAACAACCAATTATACAATACATAATAAAACCAGCATACAGTTCATAACAACCAGGATACAGTACATAATAACCACCATATATACATAACAAACACCATACAATACATAGCAACCAATTATACAATACGTTACAACCACAATTCAATACATAACCAGCATACAGTACATAGCAACCACCATACAATACATAATAACCAGCATAGAGTTCATAACAACCAGGATACAGTACATAATAACCACCATAAATACATAGCAACCACCATACAATACATGGCAACCACCATACAATACATATCAACCACCATACAATACATAACAACCACCATACAATACGTAACAACTACCATATAATACATATCAACCACCATACAATACATAATAACCAGCATACAGTTCATAACAACCACCATACAATACATTATAACCAGCATACAGTTCGTAACAACCAGGATACAATACGTTACAACCACCATTCAATACATATCAACCACCATACAATACATAGCAACCACCATACAATACATAACAACCACCATACAATACATAATAATCAGTAGTATACAGTTCATAACAAACCACCATACAATACACATAACAACCACCATACAATATATAACAAATCACCATACAATACATAACAACCACCATACAATACATAACAACCAATTATACAATACATATAACATCCACCATACAATACGTAACAAACACCATACAATACGTAACAATCACCATACAATACATAACAACCACCATACAATACGTAACAACCACCATATATAATACATAACAACCACCATATATAATATATAACAACCAGCATACAGTTCATAACAACCAGGATACAGTACATAACAACCACCATAAATACATAACAACCACCATACAATACATAATAACCACCATACAATACGTTACAACCACCATTCAATGCATATCAACCACCATACAATACATAGCAACCACCATACAATACATAACAACCACCATACAATATACATAATAACCAGCATACAGTTCATAACAACCAGGATACAGTACATATAATAACCACCATATATATATACATAACAAACACCATACAATACATAGCAACCACCATACAATACGTTACAACCACCATTCAATACATAACCAGCATACAGTACATAGCAACCACCATACAATACATAATAACCAGCATAGAGTTCATAACAACCAGGATACAGTACATAATAACCACCATAAATACATAGTAACCACCATACAATACATGGCAACGACCATACAATACATAACAACCACCATACAATACATAACAACCACCATATAATACATAACAACCACCATACAATACATAATAACCAACCATACAATACGTTACAACCAATTCATTCAATGCATATCAACCACCATACAATACATAGCAACCACCATACAATACATAACAACCACCATACAATACATAACAACCACCATACAATACATAACATCCACCATACAATACGTAACAACCACCATACAATACGTAACAATCACCATACAATACATAACAACCACCATACAATAAGTAACAACCACCATATAATACATAACAACCACCATATAATACATAACAACCAGCATACAGTTCATAACAACCAGGATACAGTACATAACAACCACCATAAATACATAACAACCACCATACAATACATATAACCAACCACCATACAATACGTTACAACCAAATCATTCAATGCATATCAACCACCATACAATACATATAGCAACCACCATACAATACACATAACAACCACCATACAATACATAATAACCAGCATACAGTTCATAACAACCAGGATACAGTACAGAATAACCACCATATATACATAACAACCACCATACAATACATAACAACCACCATTCAATACGTTACAACCACCATTCAATACATATCAACCACCATACAATACTTAGCAACCACCATACAATACATAACAACCACCATACAATACATGGCAACGACCATACAATACATAACAACCACCATACAATACATAACAACCACCATATAATACATAACAACCACCACCATAAAATATACATAAACATACACCATACAATACATATAACAAATCCACCATACAATACATATAAACAACCACCATACAATACATAACATCCACCATACAATACGTAACAACCACCATACAATACGTAACAATCACCATACAATACATACATAACCACCATATACAATACGTAACAACCACCATATAATACATAACAACCACCATATAATAATACATAACAAACCACCATATAATACATAACAACCACCATAAATTACATAACATCCACCATACAATACGTAACAACCACCATACAATACGTAACAACAACCACCATATTATATAACAATCACCATATAATACATAACAACCACCATATAATACATAACATACACCATACAATACATAACAAACAATACAATATATAACATAACAACCACCATACAATACATAACAACCACCGTACAATACATAAACAATCACCATACAATACGTAACAAAATCCAATTATATTATACATAACAATCACCATATAATACATAACCACCACCATATAATACATAACATACACCATATATAATACATAACAAACCACCATACAATACATAACAACCACCGTACAATACGTAACAACCACCATATAATACATAACAACCACCATACAATACGTAACAACCACCATATAATACATAACAACCACCATAAAATATATAAACAATCACCATACAATACATAACAACCAACATATAATACCTAACAATCACCATACAATACATAACAACCACCATATAATACACAACAGCCACCATAAAATACATAAACAATCACCATACAATACGTAACAACCACCATATTATACATAACAATCACCATATAATAAATAACAACCACCATATAATACATAACATACACCATACAATTCATAACAACCACCATACAATACATAACAACCACCATACAATACATAACATCCACCGTACAATACATAACATCCACCGTACAATACATGGTAACCACCATACAGTACATAGCAACCACCATACAATACGTAACAACTACCATATAATACATAACAACCACCATATATAACATAACAACCACCAACAGTACATAACAACTACCATAAAATACATAACAACCACCGTACAACACATAACAAACCAATTATACAATACATAATAACCAGCATACAGTTCATAAACAACCCAGGATACAATACATAATAAACCACCATAAATACATAACAACCACCATACAATACATAACAACCAACATACAATACATAACAAACACCATACAATACGTTACAACCAATTCATTCAATACATATCAACTACCATACAATACATAGCAACCACCATACAATACATAACAACCACCATACAATACGTTACAACCACCATTCAATATATATCAACCACCATACAATACATAGCAACCACCATACAATACATAATAACCAGCATACAGTTCATAACAATCACCATATAGTACATAACAACCACCATATAATACATAACATACACCATACAATACATAACAATCACCATACAATACTTAACAACCACCATACAATACATAACATCCACCGTACAATACATAGCAACCACCATACAATACATGGTAACCACCATACAGTACATAGCAACCACCATACAATACGTAACAACTACCATATATAGTACATAACAACCAACATATATATATTACATAACATCCACCATATTATACATAACAATCACCATATAATACATAACAACCACCATATAATACATAACATACACCATACAATACATAACAACCACCATACAATACATAACAACCACCATACAATACATAACATGCACCGTACAATACATAAACAATCACCATGCATTACGTAACAACCACCATATTATACATAACATACACCATACAATACATAACAACCATCATACATTACATAACATCCACCGTACAATACATAGCAACCAATTACAATTATACAAATACATGGTAACCACCATACAATACATGGCAACCACCATACAATTCATAACAACCACCATACAATACGTAACAACTACCATACAATACATAACAACCACCATACAATACATTATAACCAGCATACAGTTCATAACAACCAGGATACAGTACATAATAACCACCATATATACATAACAAACACCATACAATACATAGCAACCACCGTACAATACGTAACAACTACCATATAGTACATAACAACCACCATATATTACATAACATCCACCATATTATACATAACAATCACCATATAATACATAACAACCACCATATATATTATAACATAACATACACCATACAATACATAACAAATCCACCATACAATACATAACAACCAATTATACAATACAATACATAACATGCACCGTACAATACATAAAACAATCACCATGCATTACGTAACAACCACCATATTATACATAACATACACCATAC
>LUCW03001331.1:0-10005 GCA_001586965.3 Sphaeroforma sirkka | reverse complement strand
AACTCATCTGTCAGGCGTGATTTGTCGTAAAACTGCATCTACAACAGGGTACAATGGTCCAGCCCCGAATGATGAGGGTTCACTTTTTTTTCACTACCACGACTCGAGCACACTTATACGTTCAATCAGTGCTCTCGTGTGCATCCACCTGTTTCACCAGAGCCTGGTTCTGTTTCACCAGCATCGCTGTGTTGCTGTTCCAGTTCACATCAAGTGCCCGGCCCTCCGGGCCATTATACACGAGCTCCGGTGCAATGGCCTGCACATCCTCGGCAATCAGTCCAATTTGCGCCTCCTCTTTGTTCACGACCTCGTATCGTACAATACTCTGTTGCTCAACATACTCGGCGTATAAATTCTCTAACTCTATACCTTGACTCCTACAGGTTCGATAGACCATCGCCCTCAAGTGCCTCTGGTTTCGGTGGATGGTTTGCCTCTATCCACACCTCAAATGAAATAGGAAGTTTAAGCGTCTCGGGACGGGGCTGCGTGTACTTGTACTTGTTCTTGTAGTTGAACTCCTTAACCACTAGACCCTGTAGGATTACCTCGACGTCTCGCTCGTATATGTGGATATTCTCCTTGGTCTCCTCGCTCGATGTCGAGTATGTGATCTCGCCCGTCGCGGGGTTGTGGTCTAGCGCGTTTGGACCGCTGGCGTTGCAAACCGGCTTAATAACTAGTGAGTCTTCGACTAAGTTGTTGAGTGTGTCACCCGTCGCATTAAGGGTGATATAGTTGTTTGATGCCTGTGTCCTACATGCGCGTGCACCTATCGCTACAACATTCCTGGGGCATATCTTGTTATCGACTTCTTCTCCTCCTCCCTCAGTTTCTTCTCCATCCACATCCTCAAGTTCCTCATCAATATTCGTATCGTCCTCCTCCTACGTCCGGCCCGGTACCCGATTCCTATACTACCCTCACCACCGTTGTCTACCGTGGTATAGCCACCAATTGCAATCGACAATTTTCCTTGGTTATTATAGCCAGATAATATTCCAACACACACCGATCCTGCACCGTGCCTTGTACTCCCAGCCCCATTGCCAACGGCTATTGCATTTAAACCCTGATAAAAACGACCAGCATGTGCTCCTATTGCAGTTCCGTGCTCACCCTGTTCGACTCTACCGGCATCTACTCCTACCGCAACGCAATGGTCTGACTGGTTGTCCATGGCGGATTGGGCGCCAATTGCAACACTGTGATCCCCCTGATTTTCATAGCCCGAGCTGTGTCCAATCACCACGCTAGCACTACCCTGTGTGTTTCGACCCGCAGTATAACCAATCGCTAAACTATTTGTCGACTGTATATTAAACCCTGCCGCGAATCCGACTGTTATAGCCTGTCGCCCCTGCTGGGTATTTCCCGTAAGATTCCCGATACCTATAGCGTATTCACCCTGTTCAGTCTGTCCCGCGTTGTTACCAATACCAACTGCCATTTTACTCTGTGTGATCATGCCCGCCCCATAGCCAATCGCAACACTGTTTTCACCTTGCGTAGTGTGTCCGGCATTTTATCCCACGGCGACTGATCGGGTAGCCTGATCTGTAAACCCCGATTTCATGCCAATTGCAACCGATTGGGTAACCTAATTTGTATACCCCGATTGCATGCCAATAGAAACCGATTGGATAGCCTGATCTGTATTTCCCGATTCTCTGCCGATGGCTACCGATTCACTCCCCTGGTCCGTTTGGCCTGCACCTCTACCTATGGCTACCGCATTTTCACCCTGGTTCTCAACTGCTGCATTGGTCCCCATAGCCACACAATACATACTCTGCCGCGTTTGCCCTGCATCTCTGCCGATAGCCACGGCATTGGCACCCTGCTCAGTTTGACCTGCACTCACACCAATGGCAACTGAAGTCAAACCCTGTCTTGTTTAACCTGCCTCGCTTCCAATGGCCACGGAACCAACGCCCTGGTTCACCTGCCCCGCTTTTATTCCCACGGATACGGTCCCCTCACCCTGGCCTGTCTCACCGGCACGGTTTCCCACGGCCACGCCATCGGGGGCCTGGTTAGTATCACCCGCTAAGTGACTGAGACGCACATTGGTCGTGCCTACTTTCCAAGACATCCGTTTTTGTATGATACTCGAGTTTATTCGTACCACAAATTGTTTAGGGGACTAAAATGTAGCAGATGTACAAGTCTCCAAATGGTGTTTTTTGAAGGACCATTCGTATTTCGTGGACATTGAACACATACCTGCCCTCGGGCATTGTATGGCAGAACAGCTGCCTGGACAGGGGGAGCTCATTCATCTGTGCGTCGACGAGCACATAAAGTCGCCGGGGCTAGACAATATGTAGTCCGTGACCGCAAAATGAGCTTCCTCCAGCGTTTCGTTGTGTAGAAAGTATCGCACCACGGGATCAATGTGTGTTGTCGCCGGGAACTTGAATTTGATGGTCACGTACGCGTGCGCAGGAAGAGGATCAATGTACACTGGGCGCGTGTACGTGCTGTCTACGAGACGAAACGCCTGCCGTGCGCGCTTGGCGATCACTGAATCGTCGTTGAGTGCACGTTTCACCATTGTTCTTTGTTCTAGGACTAGATGGTGAAGACTGAGGATCGCTTAAAATGTGACACGTATACAAGCATACGATTTTAAAGTTTGACCAAATTTGTGTATATACACATATACATATATGTACATGTATATGTATATATATTTTTTAGGGACCCTCACAGTTTGTGTATTTGACCTGCTTCGCGGGATCACAGAGCTTGTGGATGCCACCGCCCAGTTTGCAGTTTGTAAACTCAAACTTGGCCACGTCGTTACACGGTCCCTGGTACGCGCCCCCGTAAATGAGGTTTGTGCCCTTTGACTCGCAGTTCGTGGCGCGGTACGTCTGTGGCTCCACTTCGATTCTGAATGTCTGGTAATTGTCAAACATGTGCGTGTTGACGAGATTAATAGTGCCCACGAACGAGTTGCCGGCCTGGATGCTCTTATCCTTTGCCTTTGACATCGAGCAGTTGATGAGGTTCAGCGTGCCGTCTTTGGCCTCCTCTCGGAACGAGCACGCGTCCTCGCCCACGTCTGTCCAGGTGACGTTGTCGAGGGTCCACGTATCGCTCTTTGATGCGCTCTTGCTCACAAACCAAATACCATCGAGCCCGACATGACGTTCCTGATCGTGCCACCAGGATAGAGCTTGAAGTATGGTTTCTGATCCTCGGCCTGGCTGCCGTCGCCCATGGCGCTGCTGGGCACAATGGTCTGGCACGACGCCGCATCCTCTACTCAGGGGATCTACAGTGTGGTCATTGGCCACGGGGCGGCTCGCATAAACCAGGGCTGTATGTCCCGCTGGTACAAATGGAGCCCACATTGCGACACGTATGTCACGAAGTCCAAGCCGTCGTGCGTCTCACCACTGTCTACAATGATTGTATCGCTAATGTTTTTCGTGCCACTGCTCGTGCACAGCTTCACAGACGGATCGATCCCCACGATACTACCATTACCCCCCCCCCGCGTCATCGCTTCCAGAGTCATCGTCACCACCACCTTCGCCATCGCTTCCAGCAGTCCCCGTTGATTGGTTTTGCGTCTGCACACTCGTGTTGCCAGTACTAGATGTCGTCGACGTGTTGTCTAGACTCTACACAGGAACGTCCGGTGTGCTTTTAGCATACACAACTACGGCCACCACCACCCCGACAATGATTATGAAAACGGACAATGTGAGCAGAATAAGCGATGTCGCATCCATAATATATTAATTTTTTATGAGAAAAAAATGAGTCTTTATTTCTAAAAGAAATGGGTTTCCGAACGAGTTATGCGAGCTTTTTCCAGCCGCTGTTAGGGATAATATTGTTTATTTCAAAAATGACAAGATGGCTCTCATAGTCGCTGTAGTGGTTCAGGAAAGATTGATGGGAAGAAGTGGTCAGTAAATTCCCGCTTGAAGCTTGGGCCAAGTGAGTCGACAATGGAAGATATGCGCTGAGTCAATTCGGGCCGGTGTTGACAAAACACTGTTACTATCGAATGTTCCATATATTCTCTTGCTGACCTACTAAGTAGAGTACCCACCTCTGTGGTACGGATCGGGTCTGTAGTGCCGCGGAATGGGTTAGTGTAGAGTATGAAATACCGAGAAGGACCAGGTTATTCGTCATAATCCGGTCGAGGAGCGAGGATGGGGCTAAGCCAATGCCGCACCAGATCACGGATGAATTTGGTATGTGTTGGCTGGCCTGGATCGGAAGTATCATAGGCGGAACCAACAAGCGCGATGATTTGGTTTGAACCGAAATTTAGAAGTAGTACTTTAACAGCGTGATTAGCCGGGGTATGGGGAACATCTGTTGATGTGTCAGGGACGGGTGAGGGTACGGTGGTTCTTCAGCATGCTGGAGAAAAGATCCAAGGTGTTCGTAGAGGGTCCAAATACCGTGGAAGTCGTTGCACTCCTGTATTTGCTGAAGGAGGTCAGGGCCAAACCAGGATGCGTCGAATCAGTTGTTGGATGCAGGAAAGTGGCTGGTAGTGAACTTGTGGCTATCGGGGTAGACAGGGCAGAGACAGCCGTCGGTGCGGTAGTCGAGCAATGTGAACATGTACGTATTCGTTACAATCATAGCACAGAGCCGGATTGGTGTAGACTCGAAGCAGCGATTGAAGCTGTCGTGTCTGGCTGTGTCTCGGTTTGAGGTTGGCGGTTTACCCATAACCAGTTGGTAGTAGTATTGGCGCCGGGCCATTGCCGCGATCTCCTTGTTGGACCAACGTTTTGTTGAGTTCTTTCTGATGTCGTCACAGCGTTGGCGGAGGGCTACATGGTCGGGTGTACGCCCGCCCTCGTTTTTGTGTACAGTTTTCAGGTGAGCATAGATACTGTATGGGAAGCACAGTGATGGTTTGTCGTTGGCCCAGGCGGGTTGCATCAGAGGGGTAAGTGGATTTGTGCTGGCCATTGAGTCGAGTTGTATTCCCCGGCAGCCTCCGAGGTAGTCCGCAAATGGTCGCGCCGGGAGGAGACGGCAAAAGTGAAGTAATTTTGTTTGATGTTTGGGAAACCGAGGGTATTTAGTGCCCGTGATGATGGCTGCTGCTTGGATGAGTGCTGAGTTAAAGCGCTCGAATGGGGGTCCAACGCATCCTTCCATATAGATGGAGCCCAGGCAATAATGTTCAGCCCATAAGTAGCCGTGGATAGGATGAATGTTCTGAACATCACCAGTCGATTGCGGGGGTGTCGCCAGCTGAAGCCATGAAAGCCATAAGCGCGGAAAGAGCCGATACCCAGTGACAATGCTGCAACCAGAGATTCCATATGTCTGGCGAGGTTGATTCCTGGTACTCCGTGAGAGAGTGGGAACCCCAGATATTTGGAGTGTTTCGGTTCGGCATATGTGGGCGCCATCTTCAGGGGGAGGTAACGTGTGTTCCAAGGTGCGTCTGCAAGCGTCGGCGTGATAAGCTCACCATTTATACGGAGGGTTGGCGCCGCGTGTCGCAAGTTAATGACACTCTGTTCGAGGCCAGATTTGCGTCCCCACGCATCAATGTCATCTAAGAAGGGCTGGAGCGAAACCGATCGAGGGGCTTGGATCCGTGTGTCGTCAACAAATAAATAAGAGCGGAGAAGCTTGGGACGAAATTGTGCTAGCGTGACAGCTAAGGAATCCATGTAGATAATAAAGAGCTGGGGGCCGACGATTGAGCCTTGTAGGATGCCATTCGTTCTATGGAATATAGACGTGAGCGTGCCGTGGTATGTCACTCGGGTAGGGACCCTCCCAAACAGCGCGCGGAGGCAGTTGATCCAGTTTTCGGACATTCCAGCGTGGCGCAGAAGTACCCATATGCGTGGGAGAGCGACCTTGTCGTATGCCTTGGTTATGTCCAGACAGACGTCGTTCCACTCCTCTTCTGACTGTGTCTCAGATTCCATGGCGGCAAGTGCTTGGGTATGACAGGAGTACCGTGATTTGAAGCCAGCTTGGGTAGCATGGGTAGCAGAGCCGGGGTGGCTCGTAATCAGATTAAGAAAGCACTTTTCAAAGATGCGTCTGACTATTTGCGTAAGCGTGATGGGGCGGAAGTCGGCGTTGGTCCGGAGGCGGCGGCATTACTGGCATTTGTTGGGGCCGATGGATTTGATTCGTGGGAAATATCTGGAGATCGAGTCCAAAGGTGTGGTCACCACAGATACCGTAGTCCGTCAGCTTATAAGTTTGGAGGGAGGCGGGGGTGGTAGGTCGATGAAACGCATGTTCTGTACCAGTTGAGCCGCCAGCATAGAGGTAGTCCAAGTGCCACGTATTACGCAGAGTGGTCTCAATCGTTTTCATACGTAGTCCGTGATTTGTAGATGCGTGGCCATACTTCCGGGCTTTGAAGTTTAAATCTCCCCACACGACATCTGGTTGGAAACCGCCGATCTCGGGGGGATTCATGTATCGCCTGACGTCTTCTTCAGTAAGTGATTTGAGTGGAAAGTAGAACACGGCCATATGAACGCCAAAGCACACAGAGAACACCGCGTACGTTGAAGAGTGTACAAGTTGAAAATTTGATGGGTGGTGCTTGGAAAAGATACCAATACCACAGTGTGTAGGGTGTAAGATATTATGCCGTGTAGTGTGATGTAGTATATGATAGCGTGTGTTCGAGCGTATATGATTAAGAAATGTGGTGTTATGCCAGGTTTCAACCACACACATAACATCAACCTGACTTAAAATCGATATAACGTTCAAACACTTATCTGTATGTGCTGCGTTGTCCATGTTGAGTCCTTGTGGGTTGAAGAGCGTCATCCTCATTGGTCCTAACATTGTTCATCATCGGTCAATACTACTGGGCTCTCTTCTTTAACGATGTCAGCCATTTTTATATCATTGCCTGTCGTCGAAGAGTCTGTCGTTGAAGGCTGAGGCTGCGTATTGCTATCCATCGTGTCGGATGATTGTGTCGGGAAGATCGTTAGTATATGAAGTCGTCTGGATTTCGCACCCGCTGATTCTATAGCGTTTGCCGGGATTCGCGGGTTAGGTGAGAAGAGGTTTGCATCATGCTTTTCTTGGTAAGCCTTCTGGAGACGATCCGCGGTAGACTGGAGGATGTCTGTGTTAGTGGAGTTGACAAGTAGGCTCAGTAGTGCATCCATGCTGCGGTCAAGAATTTTTGGCGCTCGTTCATGTGTGCAGCGGGCCTCCCGCTTGGTGCGGAGATAGTGGATTAAAGCTGCTTTCGTAGCGTCGGGATGTTGTTGGGAGCGGGGGTCGATGTTTTCATCAAGCTACCATTTCCACGTAAGTGCTGCATGTCGTTTCACCTGGGCGACAGTGTCGCTAGGAACACAAAAGGCAAATAAAACTGGTGGAGCTTCCGCGGCGATTCGGCTGAGATACCGATTTAGACGGAAGATACCAGAGAAAGTGGTAGCGATTGAGAACTGGTTGGGCATGCCAGTATTTTTCAAATACTGATTGGGATGGGGGCTTGCCGTTAGAGAAAATTGCTCGGAAGAAGAGCCATACCGGAGTTATGTCATCCATTTCATGAAAAGTTTTGTCCGGCATCGGGCGGCCCACCACTTTCGTCAAAAGGTATTCGGGTACTGGCGGCTGCGGTTGGGACTGAGAAGCTGGTCGAGTCGGGCGTTTTTTAGGGCTCGGTTTTGCAGGTTTGTCCACTTTTGAGCGGTAGCTGGGAGGCTCACTGCTGCTATTGGGCGCCTGTGACCGCGGTCTTTTTGCAGGCGGAGCAGGCGGGCTTGTGGAGCCAAATCGGAAAGTGTAGGGTGTGTCTTTATCTATAGGTGCACGGGTTTGGGATTTAAGGTCCCGGAGTTTGGATTCAAAGTTGGTTGCTTTTGCACAGAGGTTAGTGAGCATTTGGTGTATGGTTAATTTCCATTGGTCATTAGTCAATGGCTCCTTGGAGATGGGCCCATCATTGTTCGGGGTTGTTAGAGCCGGTCCCAAAATTTGATTGAGATTGGCCTGTAAAGTACTGACCTGGGCAGAGAGGTTTGTGATCGATTTTTGTATGTCCAATTTCCATTGGTCATTGGGTAAGGAGCCGTTGGGGACGAACGTCTCAATTGGGGATTCGGCCTGGCCCGACATTTTTCGCGGATGTGGGGCTGTGGGGCTGTGGGAGTGTGGGTCCCCTGACTCCCTACTGTATTTTATTTTTTTGATTGGAAATCCAAATTTCAAGTCAACGTTTTGGTGGGGTCTGTGGGTATTTGAAAGTGGTATTCAGTTCTACACTGGTGACCTACTGGTCACCGAAATTTACGTTTCGGAGACGAAAATTTGAATCAAAGGTCCATCGTGAAAAATAAATATGGGAAAGTGAAAAATAAATATGGGAAAGTGAAAAATAAATATGGGGAAGTGAAAAATAAATATGGGGAAGTGAAAAATAAAGTGTTGGTAGGGAACTGCCCGTTGTACCCTCACGGGCATTTCGAGAACCCAGCCGTACGGAGTCTTGTATCCACTGTGCGGTGCGGATGAACAGTGGCGGTTCGAGTAGGTATGGAATACATCATTGTCCAGCTTGATACAATCGACAAGCTTTGAAAATCCTAAAACTTTCTGTTTGCCAGACTCGACCAGCGCCACAAACCCACGATGTTTTGTTGGTGAGCCACGGATCTCCCAAGTTTTGGTGCCACTAAGGATTTGGTCTAGCGGCGCTTTCTTATGCCCTTCATATCGAGAGTTAGTGGTGTGTACTATAAGTGGTGTTGTTATAATTCGAAATTGTGGAATTGTGAATTGTAAAGTCCACAGTTTTTACTATTTATACCACTAGATCGAATAAAAAAACTTTTAAGATAAGTTAGTGGACCGTCGACCATCCAGGGCTGGTCCGTAGGCATCTCTTCATTCAAAAAATAAAACTTGAAATAGTATACAAGTCATTTCTAGATATGAAAAATAAATCATTCTTGCACAGCTCTTCTTTGCAACAATGCCCACCTGTGAGTTTTGCGCATACTCCTGCTTGGGCAGCCTCGCTCGCCACATTGCCATGGTTCACCCAGCGCACCAGCAAATAAAGGTTCACCAGCCACTAAATGTCAACGCCTGCAAGTTTTGCCCCCACTCCTGCTCGGGCAGCCTCGCTCGCCACATTCCCATGGCTCATCCGGGTGGTTGTGATGCCGAGATTGTTGTGAGGTGCGAGTACTGTGATTACACGTGTATCGGCGACGTTGGCAAACACGTTGCACTGTCCCATCCAAAAATACTTGATCGTATTCTTGCAAAGGGGAAAGTGACCCCCAGATTTTAGCCCGTCAGCGCATGGACCCCCACCTATCATGCATTCCCCAATGGTGTTTGGTTCAAACGCGTTCCGAGAAAGGGATTTGGTATATATTATTATATGCAAGCCTTGCAACATTTGCAATGGGATTTGGTATATATATATATATGCAAGCCTTGCAACATTTGCAATGTTCACGTGCAATGATGAGGGAAAAGGCGTCAGTCACACAACAAAGAGCCACATGTGCAAACTGTGCGAGGTTTGCGAATCTGAAGGCTGCGGGGCTTGTCACATGTATTTAATGATGTGTGGGACAGGATGTCCATTTTTTTTTAAAATAAAATAAAATATATTTATGCAATTGTGAGAGCTCGTATGACACTACCACGGTCGCAGGTCCGAATGTAGCCCAAGCATAACTGCTGCCGTTATCATGACCACCACGACAACTACCGCCACAGCCACAATTGTCACTGTCCTTAGCTCTAGGCCCACATCTAGAACATCGGCCAGCAGGTCGTCCGCACATCGTAGCTCGCTATCCAACGAACCACTGGTTAGCACACCATACGTCCGCGTATACCAGTCACAGAGGGGGGACCTGGCTCGCGGGCTCGACGGCTACGCGTACAAAGTCTATCAATCCGGCCAGGTTCACAAACACGTCGCCATTGTGCACCACCTGCGTGCCAGCGGTGCTCCTGTCTTCGGTTGTTTCTGAAATCTCA
>LUCW03001329.1:0-11623 GCA_001586965.3 Sphaeroforma sirkka | reverse complement strand
ACTGATTTTGATTAACAAATACATTCACTAATTGGACATACGTCTAAAGTGAGACTGCAATCTAAAAGTTAGATTTTTAACGTTTATAAAAAACATTTTCGAATCAAAATTTCCAGTAGGAAAAAAAAGCGAAAAGCAGTATACAATATTGATGTGTTCAATGAGCTTATTTCCTGTACGCTGTATCACGCCTCGTTAATATCCATTCTCAAAAAACTCAGCAACCACTGATATGAAAATAGTGTCGTTTGCTTATTTTATTTCGAAGCCAGTGCAAAGTAACGCTGAAATCTGTATCGCATACAATGCGCACGAACTGGCCTTTGATATATATATATATATATATATATATATATATATATATATGTATATATATATATATATATATGCGTGTGCGTGTGATGTGTTAGTATGTCTATACGTATATATACATATATGTATATACAAACATACATACATACATACATACATATACATATATATATATATATATATATATATATATATATATATATATATATATATATATATATATATATATATATATATATATATATATATATATATATAGATGTGCAAAAAATTTTTATATATATATATATATATATATATAGATGTGCAAAGCAAAAATTTATATATATATATATATATATATATATATATATTGAATGGCTTATGACTTCCTCCTGTAATTAACTTTACAAGTGACATATTAGCGACTTCCCGTTCTCTCCGAAGGATCCATACTAGAAAAGTAGGATTGGGCCATCACTGACGAGACGATAGATACCGTATGACAACTGGAAAATGTACTTGTTCGCGTCATGGCAATCAATCAATCTAGAAGATGAACCCTTCACCTGCTCTCTGAGTTAGCATGCTCAGAATCCTTTTTTGTCCAGATCGCGTCACCTCGTGAGTGAGACAGTTATACATACTCAAAAATACGAGCTCAAAGCATCTGTTCGGAATAGTAGCTCTCAGCCATCGGTTTATAGAGATGTGAGACTCCCGAGCCTGAGTACTTTAACATAAGTAAAGTCGCCAAGACGTAAACAAGTATCGATCCCACCACTGTAACTCGTAGCATGCGATAAGCATGCTTCGAGTACTTCAGCGCCTGCGGCCATTGCTCTAGGCGTAAGGCTTTAGACGCCCTCATCGAGAACACAAGGGCGAGCAGAGCGAAAGGCCATGCCACAGGAAAGCAGACCAATGAACTGAAACATACGTGGTAGAAATAGGTTTGTATATCTGTGTATTCCGTATCTATATCTATAGATCCCTTGGCGTACCAATAATTCGAATTTGTGGTATCACATACTGTCGTACTGTATGTTTTTCGTGTATATGCTACTTGTATCGGAATTTCCGACCGCCTTTCTTTCACCTCCTTCAGGTCCTCAGAGATAGTGGATAAGGATGGGACAGAGGTACAATACCAAGACCGCCGCTGCCTCTGAGGTGACAGTGAAAAATAATGTAGTAAGGTGGGTAGCAATTTCATCGTATCAAAGATCGATTCTTAGCACCAGTATAGGTGAAGATGATGAAACCAAATAAAAGTAGTTGATATTTATGTCTTCTGAATTTTAAAGTGAACAAGAAGGCTATGGTACTTATCACTATCTATACTAATTCTATTAACCTATTGTGAATACAAAAAAGCCCAATTTTTTTTTGTATGCTTACTTGGTGTATATTTTATTTGTTTTTAAAATAAAATAAAATGCTTCATTTTTAGAATTTTTCTTTTTTTTTAATTGCAGGGTGTTGGATTCAGAAGGCTATGTGCAAGGACCTGATCTTCAGGGCCATGGCCCCTTGGCCCCCTGCCCCTGGCCCTGGGAACGGGCTGGGGCCTTGTCAGTTCCCTGCCGACTGACGGCCTGACCCCTCACAGACTCGGCTGCACCGGTCACCGCTGGTCGGCTACAGCCTACAAGCTACTGGGCTTCAAAAGTTCAAGCTCTGGTGTACTTTTTCGAGTTTTGACCGACAGTTTTTAAGTTTTCGTCTTTTTAGTTTGTGAGTTTTCCAGCAACAAAATCTTAAGAAAAACCCATAAATAGTCAATATTTACCCTATACTCTATAGGATACTAAAATAGGATACCTATGTACTCTAAGCTTTTTTTTAACCTTTTCCGACACACCTTGGGCCACCCTTAGCAACCAGTTTTTAGTTAGATTTTTCCAGAAGAAACGGAGGAGGGGAATGTTATGTTTTTTGTGTTGTACAACTTTTTGCAAAAAAATCTCGTGTTTTAGTTTTTCTGTTTTAAAATTATGTTTTCCTAACCAAAAACAATCATAAAGACGACCACACACACGAGATGTGAAGAAAACATCTATAAACGAAACAAACGAGTTTTATGTTTTTTTTTTTGTTCAATATGTACCATACATAGCATATTTATATGTATGCATGCATATGTATGTATATATGTATATGTATATGTATGGGTATGTATATACGCATATGGATTATGTGCATGTACGTATGTGGCATATATATGTATATGTATATATAGTGTATGTATAGTATATATATATGCATATATATATATATATTATATATATATATATATATTATATATATATATATATATATATATATATATATATTATACATATTATTATTATTATATATATACATATATGTGTGTGTGTGTCCATGCATCCATGCATATATGCATCCATGTATGCATATTATATGCATCCATGCATATATATATTATATTATAACATAATATATAATATATATTATGCATATTATGTATGTATAATTTATTATCCATGTATAATATTATAATACATATACGTGCGTGCAAGATGCGCGTTATGATACGCATACGCATCAATGCATATGCATCCCATATGTCTGTACGCACATGCATATGCATTACGCATAATGCATATGTGTACGTACGCATACGTGCAATGCATGTACATATGAACGTACATATGTATTATTATTATTATTATTATTATTATTATTATTAATATTATAATATTATTATTATTATTATATATATATGTATAATATGTAGCATGTGTTGCTATATATACATATTACATATTACAATATATATGCTTATGTGCATATAGATTACGCATTATTATTATTACAAATAAATATTATATATTATTATTATATATGCATGGACTAACTCGAAATGTATATATTCCCGATATATATTATATATCAGATATATATATATATATAATATATATATATATATATATATACATATATATATATGTATATACATATATATATATATATATATATATATATATATATATATATATATATATATATACATGCATGTATGTATGTATGTATGTATGTATGTATGTATATATATATAAATATATATATATATATATATATATATATATATATATATATATATGCATATATATATATATATTTATATATATATATACCTCAAAACAATTTTGACATCAGCACATTCTCGAGTTCTAGTACAGGTAGTATTCTGAAATCATATACACTTAAGACAGGGACAAATTGAGTTAATAAAAAAATCAGCATTGTTACAAGACGACCACCGACGGCAACGATCATCCACCAAAAAACTACAATCTGAAGGTCGATCTTCTTTGAGTAAATGATGTTTCGAGGAGCTATTTACTCAAGACACCAATACGCTGTCAATCGAGGAATTGTGCCCCGAAATTAGATCACTGACTGTGCCTTTCATTGCAACACAGCAGTTATCTATTTCGGCACGCAATCCCTAGTTGCAGTTAACCCCGATTACAGTGATATTTTCTGCATAAATTTTAATATTCTTTCAGCATTTGCCACTAATACTCCACAAAAAGGTCATCCCCTACTTACGGGATAGTTATATCTCAAATGTGGTATCTTCTCAAGGTTCTCTTTCCTTCCCAATCTTCTTGCGAGCCTACCTTGCATTGATCTTTTTCTTCTTCATATTATATTACTTAGCTTGATTGTATCTCTAACTCACTATCAAATCATTTGAAGGTAGAAGTGTTCACCTGCAAGTATTCCCATTTATCAATAATATACAACCCTCATGAGACCGCTTAACATGCGCAAGTGTATGTACGTACTCATCAATCAAATTCCTCGAGTGAGAGTACTGTCATTGTTGTAAAAATCATCAGCTTATATAGGCGAATACGCACGGTATGAACATTATGCTTGGCCAGGCTGAATCAAATCGTTCCGTGCTTGGCTATCCACTAAAGGCACTATACAGCCATTACGCTAAAATTCGAGGGCAGCTGAGATATCAATACATGTTCAGGTCGGCACCGCTAGAAAAATTGCATGGCGTTTCAATCGTACATCATGCTACGTATATGTACCTACACGTCCCAACCGGTGGACACCTACTATATATCGAGCACCCCACCTTTAGTGAGTGGAAGTACTAGCCATATCGCGCATTTGTTGTTCGCATTATGCTGTATTAGTTGGCTACCGCAAGCACAGCAATTACCCAATATCAGTATAGTATGAGCTCACTGACAGACTTTGTTTTTATACCTCGGTACGTCCCCAAGTCAGTTATACCAGTTTACCATACTGAGCCGAACTGTTTCCGAACGTCAACCACATCGCCTTAAAATCCCACATAGCGCTTGCGTGTGATGCCATGTTGGTGAGCACCACTATGTACTCGCAGAGAGCAAACAGACTGAACACTGTATTATAAGTAGATATAGAGGGGAGCAAAAGGGAGCATTTGGTTACTTTGAACTTGGTTAGAGTTCCGATTATATTGTTCAACTCCACTTAGCAACGAGAAGGAAGTGATAGCAACCCAATGTGAAGTTTTTAACTTTCTCTTACAAACGAATTTGAAAAAACAAAGGCACACTGACCCGTAGATATTACAGTTCAAATTCCCCCATCCTTAACCAAGCTGAATACATTTCTACAGCAGGCTAACAGCCCGAACGATCCAGATAGCTGTAACAGTGACGCTTGCGATTTTATAAGGCGATATATACTATACTACGTGTGATGTCGCACCAACGTGTGATGTCGTACCAGCGCGTGGGATGTACAGACGGCTTAACACGTGCTCAACAGGGATCACGGCACGTCACGATGGTAGCATATCACAAGCCCAAACATGTGAGACAAAGCTCTACAACAGCTACAAACATATCGGCAGTAAGTCATTGCGTGAGACTGATATCATAGTTGGTCGAATCAATATAGGACCGTTCTATAATCTGTCTCCAGAACCACCTCATAGCTAGTATTTGATGACATGGCGCCATCTACCATCAAAAGGGGCAGATTTGTGTGCGCAGGAACGATAATTCAGTAATTGAATTAGATACCCATACATTTTTAAAGATGTAGCGCTTATCCGACGCGTATGAAAGCACAATCACAACGGCATAGTATTATACATACAAGAATAACCTCGTATACAAATAAATTAAAGCTGGTGGACTGACCGCCATTTGACATTGGCGAGACATGGTTAGAGGGTGTCTGACTTGCGAGATTGTGGTTCTGTGGTGTACGTGCTGTGTATTTGGGCACTCACCGCTTGTTGCTTACAAGTCTGGCCGTACTTACACAATGTTCTAAACTGATACTTACCAATACCCATAATGGCTAATAAATGAGCAAATTTTAGATAACTGTACTACACACATATACACGAGTACAGCATCTATTCGTGTTTGATTAAGTCTCTTGCGCATATAGGCTAATAGCTCCACTTACCGTAGGGTTCGCAGTACTTGTTGTGCCTCCAATAGAAGTACATGCTCGTTGCAATGGCACACAGATTAAGTGTCAAGCATATGCGTTTCCACTTGAGCGAGATCGGCCGTGGACTAATATTCGCATTTGTAGAGTCTTGCAGCGCACTGAAGAGATAGGCGACAGTGGTCATAGCCAGCTGTATAGGATTGTACGAGCGGGTGCACAAACGATATTAACAGCATGTTAGTGGAACAGGTATAATAGAAGTAGCCTGTCTATGATAATGCTCTGGATGAACCCGAATTGATTTGCCCGTGTGACAATATGTTTGGCTTCATCAGTATCGCACAATGTTTAATGAACCATGTGCATACACAGGCTCCGCCTCAATATAAAAATTGGTCTCTCTATATACAACCCTACATGACACCAAACCGTGAGAGCTACCGCAGATGGCCCACAGTTCAAGATGGCCCCTTTACTACAATGAAGAGATTGGCATTTGGCAATTGAATCCCAAACAATTGCCTCCAGTCCATGCATGAAGGTACGAAGCTATACACCTGGAAGTACACAAAGCCTCTCTAATCATTTCTGCACGGAGGCGCCACTACGCAGCGGTATGTACGAATGTACGAATGCACACACTCCTGAGACTGTTTCGCTTAGAACAGCTCATGTCACTTGCTATAACGTTGTATGGGTACATGCCACCTCCGTTAATCATATACTTGGCACCACAATGAATCCCTTCTCAATACATTATACGAATGTAAGCACATCTGCAGCCTATCCACTTGAAGTAGATTATTTTGTCCACCGCGCCGTCGCTTAAGAATACACCAACTTATTGCGCCTGCAACCACTCAACTATAGAGTTCGCATCGGAAACGGAACATCACCTCTCTACTTGGGGCACCGCTCCGTGCTGGCATACACACTTACAAGCACTCTTGAAACTGCTGCTTGCGAAGAAGACTATGGCACATACCACGCCACCGCACAAGAACATGCCGAATCCATACGCATGCAACGTGTGGTTTTCGCCAGAGGGGATGACGGTTAAAACAGAGAGTCCGAAGTTCTCGACTGTCAGCAACACCAGAGTTGCCAGACACGCTAGCATGTGGGTTTCCCCTATACACTCCTGACACGTTTGAGGAAATTGCCAGATAGTTAGTTAAAAAGCTTTACGTGCACGCCAGCTGTATGCGTGAGCTACAGCACCGCGTGACACCGTCTTCATGAGATACCTTGCTCGGGCGCATGCGCAAATAGCGGTTGTTGATTGAACCGGCCTGCTCGTGTTTAAGCAGAGATGTTATCCTTGTGATGTATTAGCGCTCCCATAGCCCATGCGACCTAATACAACGCGTGCAGGTACCATTGCGATCACGTACCCGGAAGTAGTTGTAGTACGCAACGCTGTCAATGACACGGGTGGGCATGCCTATCAACAGACAGAAGGTCCAGATATAACGTACGGTGGGGTAGTTACCAATCACTGAGCTGAGCGACGGGAGTACATTGGCCACCTGTCATGGCAGAGGGTTGTCTGCTTAGTATATTTGTGGTGTGCAAGTAGGACAGAAACAGTGGCAGGCCCAAAACGTTAACACAGTCAGAGATGCTACTAGAAAGCAGATCTCCGAACTAACGACAAAGGCCTGGGCGTTACACGTACGATGAGTGAGTGTTCCAGTCATACCTTGCAGTGTGTATCGTTGACATCCTCAAACTCGTATACTGAGACGTAGATAAGACAACTCAGCAGCCTGCCGAGTGACAAAGAGAACGCGGAGATGAGTGCAAACGTGCCTCCACGGGCGCACTCCATTCGTTAACAGCTTATGTGTGTACGCTACGCTGTATGCGGGTGTAGCCTTATGAGTGTACAGCTCTATGTGTATGCGACCTTATGCGTGTATATCTTGATATGTACATAGCCATACATGTGTATAGCTTTATGTGTGCATGGCCTTATGTGTATATATCTAGATATGTAAGGCCTTATGTGTATATAGCTTTATGTGTACATGACCTTATGCGTATACATCTTGATATGTGTATAAGCATATGTGTGTATAGTTTAATGTGTGCATGGCCTCATGGGCATGTATCTTGATATGTGTATAGCCATATGCGTATATAGCTCTATGTGTGCATGGCCTTATGGGTATATAACTTGATACGTGTATAGTCATATGCGTATATAGCTCTATGTATGCATGGCCTCATGCGTATATAGCTTTATGTGCGCACCATCTTCTCTAGGGAAATATACACGGTACATAACTTATACTGACAGCTATTGCGTAGGATCCGCTTATACAAATAGATAATCATGTGCATCAACTAGTTCATCACAGCTATTGTTTCACATCTTGCTAAGTACAGGGTAGAGCTGATATCTACTGTATCTCTGTTGGTCCGATTGGAGCAGCAACCGCCTAACATACTCGCATGTCAACTGTCCATAGTGCACTTTATATGAAGCACTTAACCTCTTGTACGTACTACTAAGGCATACACTGGGTGCAATGTCTTCTTGCCCCATCGCATGCAGCATTTAAATTTGTCCATCACAAGTGCTATATAGCCATGGTAAAGTACATTCCTAACTACTGTAGTCAGTGTGGTGTGTGATATACTAAGCAATGGAGTAGACCCGGCAAATGATTCCACATACATCTCTCCACTTACATGTCGCCTGTGGTCATTTCTTCCTTGAAGACCGTAGTATATTACATCTCCATGAAAAAGCTAAAACTATACAAACCCCCACTAGCTATGACACTCAACCTCGTTTCCATTCATACACTTCACAGTGAACTTACCCAATCACAGGTATTATATAGCCCGTTACTATGGACAGTGTGGTATGTGAAATGCTGAGCAACTGAGTGGGACTGACGTTCAAATCGATATCCATGTCCACATTCATATTAGCTGTAGCGGATTCGTTCCTGAGGTCTGCAGTGACTCTGTGGCTATTCCGTGCAATGCAATCGAATCATATATGCAGAATTCTACAATGCGATTTGCGACTGAACTTTATGCATGCATACTTGTTATGTTGATAATAAAGCTCTATCGTTCCTATACATGATTCGTAACGTGTTTTGACTCGTAACTCTGAACTGTCCACAATGCACGTGCGCTGGATATGTACTATGAAGAACTCACAGCGTGTTTATTATCAGCATATAATCTTCACTGACAGATCTTCAATTTTGAAATTCCGTGCGCATTCCAGACCCCAGCCGCCTCAGCCCCAATCTCCAAGAGGCCCAGACCCCGTTGTGACTTTATAAAAAAAATTATGACACCAGGAATGAGTCGAAAATTGAGAGAAATATTTTATATTTATTTACATCTGTCCTCGGCAGTTTGCAACTCTGCTCTCTGCTATAAAAAGCACCATCGGAAACCGTATGTGATATTCAACGAAGAGAGAGAGAGAAAATGAAAAATCATCCTTCTTTCTCCAAGACGGATCGCAGATTGTCCCGCCCTCCAGAGGGTTATGTATGTATTCAATCATATTTGCATATGCGTTAAACGTTTGCCGCACCTGGGTGCACACCGCATGAGTTTCATTTTTCTATTTCACACCGACATATCAGCAAGTCACGACATCTCACCGGTGTCAAGAAACTCAGTATGGTGAATAGGCTATAAAACGTCATTGAAGCGTGATTGCAGCGCAATAGCAGTATTGAGTACAATTCAGATATATCTATATTGTATACGGACTTTACCAATCAGTCTCGTAAAATCATTCAGAAATTACTTTATTGCATAGGAACACGGTCCCTTATGTATTCGACTGTGGAGCCACTTCAATGCTCGGTAAGTGGCTTTATATATATTTGTAAATTCGACCCCAACGGATCTGACGGTGGTAGTCACCCACACTTAATATCCAATCCCTCAACACTGGAGACGATTGACACTTACTAATTAATTAATTGTAAAAACTATATATGATTATATGAAATGATCCCGAGCCCACAATGACAACTTTGCGGCACCACACTCTAGTGCACACAACAATGTCTCTATACGCGTCGCAGACTTCGCTGCGAGCATTGCTGGCCCGGGCGTTATATATTTAGTCCCCAAAGACCCCTGACAATTTCTGAAGCGGCGGCTCTGTAAATTGGTCAAGAAATTTTACCGACTCTGCAGGGTGCGCACACGACTGTATGTTTCTGTGTACGTCAATCCTCTACAGCCGAAGGTCTACTCCAGCAGTGGTATTGGCGTCAGTCGAGCTGGCCTCTTCTCCCCCGTGTGGGCCTCAAACTAATATAGAGAAGCGCAGAAGGTAATCAGTAAAGACACATACACCACGACAGGATATGAAGAAATTTCACCCCTTGATACAAGTTTACAGGCTTCATACAGCTTCATTCGCCCACTCAGAAAGTCTACACGTGGTACCTTACTCTGCAACAGTATAATCTACGCACTTGGACGAAAACAAGATGTAAGGAGGTGAACACGGGTGAGAGATTCGTTTATGATTCCTATTTGCACTCTTGCAAGCGGTGTCGCACTACAACACCTGAAGCTTGCGAGTGACCAAATTCAAAAATCATATCATATACACAAAGTTCGAGTTTAGCATGATTTCTGTGCCCGTTGACGACAGCAGAAACATGGAGATAAGCCTAAGTCTCAAATGGCAATACAGATGGCATATCACCAGTATAGCGGCAAAACCAATCAACAGAAAATGCTACAATGGAAGACCTGCACTCGCAAATGTGTTACCACCTCCACCTTACGCTTTGATAAGTAAGCAGGTACATACACCCTGTATGACCGAGCAAATCGGGCCACTTGAAACACCAACATAAGACATTTAAGCGAAGACCAGCAATCAACCTACCGCATGCACGTACTCCGCCGTTTGCAAAGATATATACTCGTCCGACCCCCACGCAAACGAGCCTGATCCCAGTGGGGTCCTACTTTCTTGCACCCCCTTACGCTCCCCACGCGACTGCATTCGCCTCACGCGCCGTGTAACCTTGGAGGGGCGCAGGATTTGGGCATCAATTTTCTTGCGCTCCATCTCACGTTTCTCTATGGAGAAGGTCACGTTTCCCTCGATGGGTGTGCGGATGCGTTTTTCGACAACGCGCAGTCGACGGCGGTCTTCCTAATGTGAGTGAGTATGTAGCAGTACAATTTAGTCAGAGGATATACACAAACACAGTTCGGTATATGGGTGGTTGTGCCCCAATCAAGCTACAGCATACCTATCCGCCGGCGGACTGCATAGCGGAATTACAATTGTGCGTCAAATGATCTCGTAGACAATGTAACCAGATACGCTGACAAGTAGAGAAATTAGCAAAGGATTTATAGATATACCAACAACAAAAATTCACAGAATACATATATTTATATAAATATATATATATATATATATATATATATATATATATATATATATATATGTGTGTGTAAATATATGCATATATATATATAAAAATATATATATATATATAAATATATATTCAACGCACGAATTCTGTGCGTACCTTGACATCATCTGAATCGAGCTCTTCCTTTATCTGCGAAGAATAAAATGGACGAATTAGAAAGCAATAGTGATACCAAAATGGCCGCGTATACATACAAAAGGGGTTGACATTTTACAACAGGTTAGAGTGATATATAATACGTACAACGAGACTTTCAGATTGGCATAGAGACACCGTCACTTTCTAGAATCATGATCAGACGAATATCTCAACACTGAAAACAATTTAAATATCTCAACACTGAAAACAATATAATACATATTAATTCCATACGTATATAATGTGCTTTTATGAATATACATAGAGGTACCTAGGTATCTACATACATTGTATAT
>LUCW03001327.1:0-13306 GCA_001586965.3 Sphaeroforma sirkka | reverse complement strand
ACTGACGCTTTTAGGACCGTCTTAATTAATAATGGATACAAGCTAGTAAAAAATACTGGCGCTGACTTCACTGACTTAGGATTCAGTAGAGTCGAAAAGGCCGTCTTAGAAATACGCACAATTTTATCTTGAACATCAGTTGAGCGGGATTTGTGTCTGTTTGCGATTATAACGTTTAGCTAAATCTATAGTTTTCCAACTTTGCTGTCGATACACCACTTGTAGTATGAGAGCGAAGTATGACTCATCCGTTCCCTCTCAATTTTCCCACCGCAGCCTTTCCTTCCAGACGACCACGTGCTCTGCGCGTTGTTTCCCGACCGCATATATGCGATCCAGATTCCTATAACCGCTGGAGTGCTTCTGCTATGTACGTTGGGGATTTTTATAGGAGGTGTTCTTCTGCTGTCTCCACCGTTATAGAGCAGTCTGGCCCCGTAAACTGCACACCCGGTAAAGGAATAAGCTAAGCACTAGTGCGTTCACCTGCCTGATGTACATGTATTTTCATTTCACTGGAGATTGAAAGTCTTCCACCGATACACCCGCTATTCTTCAGGGGCGACACCTGCAAACCCTTGGCTTGTGGCAAGGCGCTGCATTGTGTTCGCCAACTGTTGCCAACGTCCGTGGTCCTCAAAACTATGTGATCAGTCTCAGGGATTTGCATTTCACGATGATTTTGATCGCAAAGTTGCATATGCACATGCTTTTGTAATTACATCTGTCTAGCTATATTGATGCTGGGTGTATATGGGGATGATAGGAGCCTCGGTCTTAATAGCTATGGGGGCTATGTTTGAATGAGAGGTTATTTAGTTTACTTGAACTTTTTCAAAGATCACAGCTATTCGACAATGCTTCTGTCCGTGTAGTGGATACTGCTTCTACATGTGTAGCTTACCATGAACAAATCGAGTCGGGATTGGCAGGCCGGTTGTTGTGAACTACATCCGAAGACTCATGGGATCACATTATCGTCTAATTTAGCATTGAGGGTTTAGGATATAAACTTCCGCGTATATTTGAAACGAAGCAATACAATCGGCTGGAACTGGCGTTGCCCTACGATCGAGTTCGGGTTAAGTTATACTACATATACATGTATATTGTCAAGACACGTAATATATATATATACATATATATATGATAAATGGTATATAGTATAATATATATATATATATATATATATATATATATATATATATATATATATATATATATATATATATATATATATATAATAATGATAATAATTATAATATTTAGTATACAGATACATAACCATTATTAGGGTGAAACTATATGTACGTGTATGATTGATTATCTTTGCATAGTTTCATTAAAATAACCCATATGTGCAAATAGTTATGTGCGTACGGGTCAGACAGGTATGAACTGCACCGATATAAAAATTTGCCATCAGGTAATTGGGACTTCGCAGGTAAACATACAGATGGAGAGTAGATACGCTACTTGGTGTGGCACCATCATAAGCAACTTTGTATAGGTCCTACTTATAGAATACCATGATATGATCGGCAAGAAATGTAAGTTATGTATTTCATAAGTGATCACATATACTAGAAACATGTGAAACATAGTATGTGGATATTTGCACAGTGTATTGTACAATGTGTACGCTACAGTGTGGTAATCATAAATGGTAGATACATCATGTGAAATATGCATATATATATATATATATATATATATATATATATATATATATATATACATATATATATATATGTATATATATGTATATATTTATATTATATATATATTACACATACATGCATACACACACACACACATATATATATACATATAAATATATATATATATATATATGTTTGTATATATATATATATATATATATATATATATATATATATATATATATATATATATATATATATATATATATATGTATGTGTGTATGTACGTATGCATGTATATATATATATATATATATATATATATATATATGTTTATATTACACTGCGTACTTAAATAGAATATGCACTTCGTACACCTTTACAGACGTTGAATATATTGTTACAGTGTGGTAACTCCGGTCTTGTTGTATGAGACTTTCGATTTTGAGGCTTGAGCCTTGAGAAGTTAAGACTTGAGAGGCCTCGAGCCAGCCCAGAGCGCACAATGTTCGTATTACATAAGATCACTTGCCCGTGATATTATTTTTGGTTTATCTCAGAGAATCGCTGTTGGCCTGTTGGGTAATTTGGTAATTCTAAAATTAGATTTTTCACTCTCTGGATTGCTGACCCAAACAAATATAAATACACACTACTACTGCATATCAACACACAAAACAAGGTAATAGTTTTCATTTTGTAGGTCAATCATTACCTCTTGTAAATATACAGTTCACGATCACCACATATGCTATATACATACAGAGTAGTCGTGACTTAAGATACTATAGCCAAATTGAGCGTACAACAGGTATATATGTATGCCTCTCTCAAATCGATGACCCGTATCTTCATACTGAATAATGACTGAAGTCAACGCGATGGGTTTGCCTGCAGGTGATCAAGGTCGGGAAGAGCAAATGCAAAGGCTCGTACGAGAGAATCGTGAGATCACATTGAAATATGGATTACTTCATAAGAACTACTTAAAACTTCGAGACCTTGTCACCACCATCAAAGAAAATGGGAAGAAGGAACGAGCGGAGTTTGTTGAGAGTGTGACCGATTTACGAGCCAGAAACAAAGTCAGAACAGAGAGATTGACCCGTAAAGTGACAGAGTTGCAGGCAGTTATAGCATCTCCAAACAGTAACCAAAGTAGGTGTCTGAGCTGCGATGGGAAAGATTTGGCCATAGGTGAGAAGAATGCGACAATTGTTGAGAAAGATACGGCAATTGGTGTCCTTACAGAGGAGAAAGAAGCACTTGATGAGGAACTGGAGTCACTGAGGAGTGGCGGCCAAGGTGATGCCAAAGCTTGTGAGGAGTGTGTGGTCAAAGATGACACTATCGACGCACTTGCCAGTGAACTGGAACAGAGCAAGCCGACGAATGAGGATAAGGCACGTGTATGTGAGAGTTGTGTAGAGAAGGACATACGGATTGAAAAACTAGAAACCGAAAAAAATGTCAATGTGGCCGAGATCAAGGAAAAGGATACCAAACTCGATGAACTAGAAACAGAATGTGCGGAATACATTGTAGTTATCGAGGAGAGGAAGGAGAGTTCCGATGAGAAAGATAGGGAGATCGAGGAACTGAAGGCAGGCAAGGCTAAGGAGTGCGACGGGTGTGCCGACAAGAGCGCGACTATCGAAGACCTCAACGGTAGTTGCCATGAGAAGGATTTACGGGTCGACGAGCTAGTTGCCGAGAAATCCAACAACGAGGTAGATATGAAGAAGTGTGATGAGTGTGCAGAAAAGGACGCAAAGATGAAGGAATTGGAATCAACGGTCGAACAACTAGAATCAACGGTCGAGCAACTGGAGTCAGGAAAGAATAAGGAGTGCGACGATTGCGCGGAGAAGAGTACGGTTATTGAAGAACTTGTTGAACGATGCGATGAGAAAGAGACACGAGTCGCTGAGCTGGAGGCGGAGATGAGTAAGGAGTGCGAAGGCTTTGCTGACAAGAGCACATCTATGGCAGAACTCGCAGAACGTTGCGATGAGAAGGACACTAGAATCACTGAACTGGAGGCAGAGTGCGCGGATAAGAGTTCAGCTGCGGAGGAACTCGCACAGCTCTGCGATGAGAAAGAGACAATAATCGATAATCTCGAACGCGAGATGGAGAGCAAGGAAGCAGAGCGCAAGGAGTGTGATGAGTGTGCGGACAGAGACGCAGTCATCGAAGGACTGACAATCGAGTTAGATAAAGCGTTGAACAACGACGAGGTTAGTACCACCGAGTGCAGTCAGTGTGCAGACAAAGACACAAGGATCTCTGAATTGTGTGAGGCACTCGCGACGACTGGTGACAACAATATAGTGGCGGCTGCGAGTAATCAAGACGGCGCGGAAGGCGTGGAGAAAGACGATATGGATAGAGATACGCAGATTGCGGAGGAACTGGAGAAGGAGCTCTACGAATCCGAGGTGAAGGAGTGCCGAGAGTGTGCCGAGAACACTTCCCGTGTCGCAGACCTCTCGGACGAATTGGAGACACGATATGGTATCATCGACGAACTCAGGCGCGAATTGAATACTCGAGATGCGACCATCGCAGATCTCAGAGATGACGAGAAGAAACGACAGGTATGTGATGAGGGTACAGCGAAGGATGCACGAATCAAAGCAACGGTGGAAGACTCAGCCACGGTCTTCAGCGATGACGACACTAACCTGATCTGTGGCGAGAGCGAAAGAACGGTGTGTGCCGCGTGCGCGGAGAAGGACGCTGTGATTCTGGAGATGGCCGAGGAGTTGGTGGCGAGCAATGCAGCTAACACGCATACGGATGAGACGTCTCAAAGCGACAGTGAATGCGCAGATGATGTGGCCCAAGCAACAGACGCACTTGTGGATTCGGCCGAAAGTGAGGCTAAGAAAGAGAGCGTGTCACACGATGGCTGGGGCGGGGACTACGAGTGTGGCGAGTGTGAGCGGTTGCAGGTGGAGTTGGAGTTGATGGAGGACGAAATGGACTCGCTCAGATTACGTCTGGAAACAGCCGAGAGTGTCGAGACAGTGGGCGAATGTGTGCCGTGTGCGGAGCGAGCCATGGCAAAGGGTGGCGAACCGGACAGTCAAGCCGATGACAAGACAGATACGGATGGATGTGCAAAGTGCGTGCAGTTGGAGGCCACCATTGACGAATTGGAAGAGGAGTTGGAGGGGAAGAAGAAGTCCCCCAAGAGCTCTGGAGAGTGTGCGGTGTGCGCCGAAAAGGACGAGAAGATCGAGAGGTTGGAAGAGGAGCTGGGAGTGAAGCACAGCAATAGCGATTCCTCGCATCGGTGTGGCGCTTGCGGAGGTAACGGTTCGGGTCACGGGGTGGAGGTGGGTGGGCAAGAGGCTGAAAGCGATGATAATGAAGCAGGCCAGGGAGACAGCCAGGATGGGGTGAAGGCCAATGGGGAACAGGTGGACAATGTTGGCGAGATTGAGGATAAGGATGCGTTGATTGAGAAACTTAGACGCGAGTTGGCAGCTAGCAGAAAGGGCGACACCACTGACGTGGGAGGCTGTTCGACGTGCGCGGAGAAGGACGATACGATCGAGGAGCAAGAAGTGATGATCGAGGTTTTGCGGGAGGAGGTAAAGGAATTAGAGGCACGTGACGCAAACACCGAGGGCGACGAGATGCACGAGGAAGCATGCGTCAATTGTGCTGAGAGAGACGTGCGCGCGCCGCATGGGGAGGTGGAGGTAGGTGATGATGGCGAGCAGGAATGCCCTGCATGCGTACAGAATAAAGATGCTTATGAGAACAAGGATAGATTATTCGAGGAAAAGAATGCCGAGATTGGGGAGAAGGTAGAGGCTATCAGGGCCTTAGAGGCGAAGTTAGAGGAGATGAAGGAATTAAGCCATGTGAATCAACACAAAACAACAGAGAGAATAGATGAGCAGGTGGAAGTGGACGCGACCAGTGCTGAGCAAGCTAAACATAACGGCGATCAAGAGGAAGGAGAAGATAGTCAAGACGAGAAGATGACCTGTAAGGAGTGTCTGCACAAGGTTGTTGAGATCGAGGAGAAGGACGAGTTGATTGACGAATTAACACGCGAGTTGGAAGCCAGCAGAAAGGAGGTCAACACGAATGACGAAGGTTGTCTGAAGTGTGCGGAGAAAGACGATGCGATCAAGGAAAAGGACGATATAATCGAGGAAAAGGAGGTCATGATCGAAGTCTTGACGAACGACCTGAAGGAATTGGAAGAGAGTAGCCATAACGCGGCGGGCGATCAGGAACACTGTGCAGAGTGTGCAGAGAAGAATGCGAGAATCGACGAATTAGAGGCAAAGGAAGGTCCGCCTCTTCAGGGAGAGTGTGGCGAGTGTGTGGCCAAAGAAGATGTGATCAAACAGCTGCAAGCAGATGCAATTGGCGAGCGTCGCGATGGGACATGTAAGTGCGGAGAACGAGACGTACAGGAGCAGGATGTGGACGCGGACGAGCGTGATGGTGGGCAAGTGTGTCACGAGTGTATACAGAATGCGGAACAACTTGAGAGCAGAGATAAGATGCTCAGCGAAAAGGATGCCGAGATCGACGAGAAGGTCGAGGAAATAAAGGCGTTGCAGGCGGATTTGGAGGCGATGAAGAAGGTAGACGATGACCCGACCCGCACACCAGCAGGTAGTAATTGGGTCACCGAATGTGCGAGTTGCAAGCGAACCAATACCCCGTTAGTAGTGGTGCGCCCACCTAGTATCGAGACCATCGAAGAGCTGCAAAGGCTGGCCGCATTGGCACAGCCTCCTTCGAAGGGTTTCTTCGGTTTGTTTGGCTCTGGCTCAGTGCCACATATACCCTGTAGCGAGTGCAAGGAGAAAGACAACACCATAGAAGAACTCGAACTCGAACTGTGGTACAAACAACCGGGCGTGGTAGTGTATGAACGGCCACCGAAAGATGAATCGCTGGAAACGTTGCAAATGTTGGCGAGAAAGCAGATCTCAAGCAAGCCTAAACCAGTCTTTGCTGAACCTGTTGTGCAAGTCTTCTTGGGTGTTTTCGTAGGATTATTCTATGCTATGCAGACCAACGAGCACTGGAGAGACTACAATTTGGCGGACATGATATAGTTTTAGTGATAGAGGGCACACCAAGTATGTCGGAAAACCCATCCTATAGGCATGAAGTATTCGTTTGCCTCGAATGTGAATGGAGTGCGGGAAGGAGAAATCCTGCTTACGATTGTCTGCTGATCCTAAGACGACATTAAGGATGATAATATTTGTATTCGTGTACATGTTGACAGCCGTTGAGTTAGACAAGGAGCCATGTCGAAGTGATCCGAATTTTTCGGATAGCATAGGCCCCTATACCTTCGGGATTTAGAGTTACTTCGAAAATAGTACAGTACGAGTGGTGACAACAAGACTGGTAGTCACCGACAAGTAGACCCGATATAGTATTCAATGAAGGACTGGTTTGATTACAAATGGAAAAGGGATGTTGTGGCGCATTGTGCGAGCACAAAGCCTTCGATGAAGTTCGTTAAGTAGAGTTGCGGAATGCACGTCGAGATAATGAGACCATTCTATTCGAGGCGAAAGTCGGAACCAACACAGCGTCATTTGGGCCTAGAGACGCAGAATGTGATGTATCAAGAGTGAACAATAAACCGAACCGTATGTGTCTATAGTTTACCGCTAAGGCGCTCCGGCAGGGGTTGTATGCTCACCTGAGACTAAAAGTGCGAGCAGCTGCTTCAACGGCTCACGTAAACTGATTGACTGCTATCAAACTTGCCACTGAATTGCTCATTATTTAGTGTCTCTGGTGCTCTGCAACAAGCCCAGTCAAACGATGTGGCCAAGCTCATCTTCAGTGACAATCTGTGGTCTATACACGTGGATGTAATAGCGTATATGTGTCCCCGATGAACTGTATGCCTTTGGACAGTGGTCTTATTGTCGAGATGGCAGATTATAGGGGCGTAATTTAGGATTTAGCATGCCATATTCGCTGGATCATCTCAGACTAATTCAACGGCTTTAGATGGATAAAGCACAGCAGGATTGGGTTTAGAAATTGTGATCGAACCTGTCGAGCATATTTTTAAGCCACATTTGATCCTTGTGTATGGAGGGTCCATCCATCTCTTTGATTATCTGACAATCAGGCTTCACCTTTCGTGAAACGGCGCGGGTTGTGATTTCGGATGAAAAGCAAAAGAAACCAGCTTCGAAAAATGAACAAGAGGAAAGAAAGTAAAACTTGTATCTACTTAAAAGCGAAAGCAATAGGATTCTTGCTTCACTCAATATATGAGCCGCTGCCATGACCACTGGTGTTCTGGCGGCACTTCAGAAGGACTTCTCTGGTTTTGTTGGTATGAGAATTTACAGATTCTCGAGTGCACCGTGAACCGCCTCAAGCGCGAACTGTGGTACAATAAGGCGGGCGACAGAATGATTGTATGAGCGCTCTGCAATTTAGATCTTTATAAAAATAATAAAGTTTCAATCCCACATGCGCCCTTTCCATTTGATTTTATGAAGTATGTTATGTGTGTAAGTACGATTAAATCGGCTCGCAGCGTTTTGGCATGTTTTAACCCAATTACGATAAAGCTAAATGCTCGGAGTGGTATTGGACTCCTACGAAATTTCTCACTCTAATCGTGAGTGGCGCATATTTTTTGTGGGACGATTCTCGCCCAGCTAGTAGTTGGGGGGGGGAACTGAGCAGCTCACTTCAAAAGAGCAGATCCTAAAGCTTTCCCATTAAGAGCTCAAAATAAGTAACCGGGGTCGTTCTGCGCTCTGTACTGTGCTGAAGGGAGCTAATATCAGGGGATATGTTGTAATAACGATAGGCAACGAGACGAAGAATTTCAATTGAGGCTCGGCATATTTTCTTTTTGGAAATGGGCGTGCGAATACGATACTGAAGAAGTAGCTCAGATCGCTCGTAGGTCATGTTATATTTGATTTAATGCTTTCCTAGTGGCGGCCCAGCCGCCGGCACGGCGCATTTTATGATTTAATTAACCGCTGGAATGACTATAGATTGTGTACATATCAGATATGCCGAGAGTGCACACTTGAAATACATTCCCCTAGCGAACACGAATTCCCACTGGCAAATACGAAACGTACACTGTGCCATGTCGTTCATGTCGTATATCATGTGCCCACTCTCACATATTCAGTTATAATCCGGTAAACTGCAATTTAACGTCAGCTGATAGCATAGTCGCTGTACTTAATCGATACATGTAGACTCGTCTCAACAGCGCAGGGTAATTATCAACAACATTTCCACCACTTGAGGATGGCAGTCGACGAATTGACTTTCAGAGCCATCGCATCACGCACATGATCTGACAGAGATGCGACACTGTTGCAGATAGTATAGCGTGGAAGCTAGCCTAGTCAACTCCGCTACATCCGCACAACATGGCCCTCTCTGTGATCTGTTCGTAGATACTAAACTGCACTGGATTGCACCTGCTGTTTTCCGGAGGCAACCATACGTGATGGCTATGCCAGTCGAAGCCACAACACAGTGTTAGCAAAGATCGTCTGCAACTACTCCCTGCAACCTGGAAGGGGCTGAATCAGTGCGTTTGATGTATTTGTTCTTGAAGGTCAAGATCCTATTTCTTGCTCTTCTTGGGAAGTTTCATAGCTGGACCGTCGGGTGGCACCACAGTAAACTGACCCCAAGGATCTGGAAAGTAATATCTTTGTACACAATGAAGATGGTAAAATAAATCAGCTGACGATGAATGAAACGAGATAGTGGACGAACTTCACAGCTGTTGGCTTTCAGTAAAATGGTTGCGTAGCAATGCGGGAGAATTTGATTTCAGTGGCACTAAGTAACTTACTTGTGCCAAACGAACGCAAATTTGCTCGCTTTCCCCGACTTCCACGGTTTGAAACCACCGTTCCAGTGCATCAACTTCGCTTGTTCTGTGATAGAAAAATTAATTGGCAAACATGCCGCAGATTTTTATTAAGTGATAGCGGGGTCTATCTGCTTTGATGATACTTCATAGCTTCTTCAGCAGTAGAGATCGGTGATAGGTGGATACAGATACATTTCAATATCGCTTTGACTGTGATAGGTGCTCCTCATCCTACAATGGTTGACGACGATACCTTTTAAAATATACATATTCATGAACATTCTCATACAGAAACTTAGAATCAAGTGATGACAGACACATATATACTTTGGATTCCTGAAGATATAGCTAGGTGTAAGTTCAAACACGAATACCAGATAGAATTTAAGGCTTTTATATGCAAGGGGTATATATTTATCTGAGTGAACAATTGCAAATCATGATATGTCGATACGAGATAGGCTGCTGATTGCACTCCAATCACTTACTTGTTATGTCCAGCTTGTAATTATTTCCCATCCACCATCCGAAATGGCGTACATGCCAAACTTGCGTCAATGGGGTAACCTGTGCATAATGATACGGCGTAACGATTGAGGTATATGTATAAGAACGCTGCTATTTATAGAGCGCCCAGGTTGGTCACGGTAAACATTGACTGGCCCTCCCAGTACTGGACAAGCTCCGTATATCATGGAAGATATACCTCCTGTAGAGTTCCAGACTGTACGAATCACAGCACTGTACAACGAGCAAGTTTTTGGTTCAAAGAAAGGGCCCTTATTCGGTTTCAGAGCTATCGAAGCGATGATATTCTGCAAAAGCAAACGCTACTTACGAGTGTCATGGGTCGTTGTGGAATATCGCTCGGATAATGAGAAACTTTGAAACTAAATAGTGTCACAGATTGATATCTGCGCTCAAGAAGTACTCTCCCGATCACGTCAACGGTGACATCAGAGTATCTCAATGCCATCTCTCTCGACAACAAGGATTACTACTACACGCCGGCCGAGGCACGGATATAAAGACACTAAAATGTATGTTATACAACAACAAGCATGTGCGACATACCAACCCATGCAATGCGATGAGCATTGGTGGCTGAGAAGCACCCCCTGCAACCCCCCCGCCGTAAATGTGCTCTTTCGTGTTCCGTTCCATCCAGTAGATGACATTTTCTGGATAGATAGTTAAAATCAAGTCGTTTGCAAATTGTTAGTTGTCCCAATAGTAGGAATGTACTCACTCAATTTGTGATCTGATCTGCGTGTGCACCCAACAACCAGAAAGATTTTGCAGCACAAGAGCATCAAAGGGCTATGACTCTCGAATCGCAATCTTTTCCAGAGATCATCTCTGATACATGTATAAAACATTCCAGAGATCATACCTGTAACATTTCTTTTTCTCCATTCGTCCAGATCACAAACAAAAACACCGGCATTGAATGATTGCACATCCTTGCCAATGCCCAGATTCTGTATAGTTGGAGTGGGTGAAGGAATAGCGATGCTGACATGCTGGATTGCGCAAGCTGTGTATATGTTATGGCCGCAACACCATCGAGACGAATGCACCAGAACAAAAAGGCCACACTAGGCGATATGCCTGTGTGTCATGTGGTCGCACTGTCACTAGCTTTAAAGAACACCGACTAATATAAATAAGTGTGTCTGAAAGCTAACGACAGAGCGACAACCCTGACATACAAACCAACAAATAAAATCTACGCCAGTCATTGAGATAGCACGACTTAATCTCTACGATACTAAACAACAAATACTCAATTATCAACCACCGAGTACTTCTGCTGAATGATAGAATACCACGCACCTGGACAATGGGGTTATCGAAATTCAAGAAGTTGCCGATGGTATTCCTACTATCAGCGGAAGCCGCGATCACGTGGCCCTTCTTGATTGGCTGATGCTTCATTTCATTGACGTCGCCGAGTACAATGACATCATCGTCTAGGTAGAGGATACGCCCTGCAGTGATGTATTGTTAACCGAATAATAAAGTCTGGTCTGGTCAGATATAATAAGAAAGCCTGCGCACACATTTGCCGAGCCAATCTGATATGAGAAACAACTTATCGGTTCGAAATAACGAGGCAAACATACATCTTGGACTTGTAGCTGGTCTGTTGGTAGCACATGTCACGTTGGCCGTACACAGAAGATCACGATCGAAAGATTCCAATCTTGCTCAATAGCTCGGATATATATGGTATACATCATTCGTTACAACCTCGGAAACAATGAAACTCACAACTCCGCATACCCAAAACATGAGGAAACAGAGAAGGCATCCAGAAGCGTGCAAAATTCAGTGCAGATGAGAGTTCTTTCCGCGTATTGCCACGCAACTGCAGTCGCTCAGTCAGATCGGCTTCAAACGGCACTATCTCCATCACAATGTCCGGAAGAGCTACCGAAAGGACATAGGCATTGGACAGGAAATTTTGATGAGATACGAGTGGTGATCGAATCCTCGGGTATATCCAGACGGATGACAAACAGATTTCTAGGATATTCTGTAAACTTCAAGGCACTCCTGACCCGATATTTTGACCCAAATCACGACTTGAAAATTCTCTGTGGTCACAATTGCATTGAAAACTGATAGTATTGAACTACTGTATTTAAAATGGTTTTTAGTTTCGTCTAAGGCAAATATATTGCAAGTGAAGCTCACAAGCATTATGTTAGTATGATTTGAATATAGCAGTCCCGCAAGATTCTGAGAGTGAAGCTGTACATAAAACTGAACCCCTGACAGAAACACTCCTACTCGTACACACTAGCTTAAACCCATTTACTACGCCCAAACCTATCAGCCAAAAACGAACACAATTACAGAATTTTACCTACCTGCAAGAATCCATTCCTCAAGGTGCTCCATTTGGCTTTTAACAGTAACAAGATGGAAGAAAACTGTTGTATTGGTATTCGATAAGATCGAATTCACCAGCGCCACCATGCCGCCTATCGTGCGCTCATCCGAGCAGATCATGGCGTCTACATATTGCGCTCTCAAATCTGTAACCAATGCACAAAAGGGCGTTCGTTGAGCATTCTGTATTTTTTAACAGCGGTCTCTGTCACAGTCACAGTGTACAGGAAGTCTTTTTGTAAAAGAAAAAAAAGAAAAACGTCATACCCGGCAATAAATCAATGTTATATAGCTTCCGACCATCGCTAATGTCGATATCGGTTACTTGGGGGCTCTCTAGATTGTCTTGCAAAAGCGGTACCAGATGCCCTCGTCTATTTGCAACATGTGCTTCATCGAGGATGCTGTAAATGATGGTTAGGTATGCTTCAGTATCTCAAACGATCTAAATATAAACTCTACTTCGAAAGCATAATTCTCACATGATATTCACAGAGAGGGTATATCTCAAATACGCCTTGAATAAAATTATGTGTATAAACGTAATTGAGAAATGACAAGGTACTTACTCGTCCTGGATACTGCCCTCTCGGCGGTGAAGATCGGAAACATTATCTGATACCTTCACGCTAGCCTCTCCATGACTTCTGCCCCAAAGACTAAAGATAGCAATGGTAGCTAACACCTGAACAAGTGGTTTTGATAAGTAAAGATTATCAATTTTCTGATGTATCCATATATACCCTGCAATAGATTCTTGCCAAACGATTTTATATATGTCTATTCACATATTATATATATACACACGTATTTGTCGATAGCTTAACATGACGCACATGTGTACACGAATCTCAAGATGAATAGGTCCACGCAA
>LUCW03001320.1:7500-10872 GCA_001586965.3 Sphaeroforma sirkka | reverse complement strand
CATCGACACAAACCGTGCACCGCCCTGAATAGTAGCAATGAAAAGAGTGTTAGATTGATAGAATATTAGTTGGAATTAGTATTAGTTTGATGTAGTATTAGTTTTTGATGGAGTACTGGTTTGATGGAGTATTAGTCTGATGGCGTATTAGTTTTATGGGCTATTAATTTAAAGAAGAATTAGTCGAACGAAGTATTAGTTTGAAATACTCTTCGTAGAAAGAAGTAATAGCTGGATGGTGTATTGGTTTAAGTCAGTATTAGTTAAAAGTAGTCCTATTTCCCTCTGTGTTTCGGCTTGGAAAAGTATACTGTATAAAAATGCAGTGCAGTATCGCCTCAGGAGATCTAGTAAGCATGCACACCGCCATAGTATACTAACCCGAACGCAGACACAACGGCAGACCCCCTACCTTATTTGAGGCAGATGTTGGGGTAAAGACACGAGCACTGATACTAGCAATGGGTGGGTAGACCTAGGATGCTTCTTCAAGTAGTGGAATGTATAGTTACACGTTTGCGCTGTGTGGTACTCGAACAGAACTGTGAACGCTCGACAGCCGAAACACGCACAGTACACGCTCTCAATACCACCCAACATGTGTGTTGGAGATACGAAGAATTCAACGTTACCAGTGTACGTCTACAGTGATAGGCAGATCTGGGTACCCACATCAAGGGGATTTAAAATCACGTGTAATACCATATAAACACCTACATAGATATATACTAAACCTACATATATAGACCATATGTACGTCCATATGCAGGCGTACATACAATAAGCTATACATAAATCATCCCTACATACATAGCCCATTTGTACGTCCATACACCACCTATATATACATACACGACACACCTCAAAAGGCATGAAGGCTTTCCAGCCACTGATGGTCCCCGCACCAGACATCTGTACCGCAGGCACTGACACGAACAGTGCAACGGCAGATGTTGTGTGCAGTGCAAAGGCCATAGACGGATGGTTGTGGTTTAAACACAGCTCAGCGAGCAGAACAAGCCCAAAGCAGCCAAAGCACGCCACAACCAGCAACTTTATCTTGCTCCTCCACGCCTGAGCATCTACGGTACGGGTGATGAGTGTATGTGTGTAAATAGATAGGCCAATCCATATATATATATATATATATATAACGGGCGTACGTTAAACAGTCGCTACCTAAGCATAGTTTTGCAAGGGAGCCAATCAGGCTCATATGATGCATGCCCCTTAACGGTAGCTGTATTTCGCTTACTCTAGTGCGACTAATACAAAGGGTAGTGACTACCTTGGCGTGCAAGCGTGGCAACGGTGTGGTGTAGGTATGGTATACTGTGGGTACAGTACATGTATGGTATAGTGTAGGTACAGTATAGGTATGGGTGTGGAAGAACTGAGTCTAAGTGGTGTCTAAGCTGGTATACGTCCGGGTGTAGGATTTGCGTTTTAGGAACTGTGGACAAACGCGGAGGCTACACTCACGAGGACGAGTGCACAATACACATCTGTAGATAAATCAAAACATTCGTGGACCCGAAATGCTTCTTTTTTATGACTTCAAGTTCATCATGAAGTTTATCGGACCTACCCCTAGCGTCACCCCACAGAGTGTTAAACATAAAGAGATTTGTGCTGGATTGAATAAAGTGATTTTCTCGGTCAATTGGCGAGGACGTTTGCTGACTGAGGAGTAGACGAAAGACTGGCGTTGAATGGCACACCACTTAACTTCAAACCAACGATTCCAACCGTAAAAGTATGCTTAGGCCAGCCTAACATCACATAACAGCATTCAGTTGAAGCTAGCGTTACAGCATATATCAGTATTAGGATGTAGTGAGTATGCTTCAGCTGGGACATACACAGCTGTGTGTCGTAGTCGACGGTTGTTCAAGTACATACAAAGACATAGGCAAACCCGTTGGTGAGAAGGTTCTGAATAACCTCTGCCCTTGTATTGTATACCATCATGAGAAGCAACCATCCTTTTACACATACTATTACGTCAAGATTGTGCATACACCAGGAGGCTGAACGTTTCCCATAGCAAAGCCGATTGCACATCAGAGCCAAATCGCTCATACATACACCGGGTTTACGTAAGCAGGGACGCAATATATATATATACATACATCAAAAGGATCCAGATACACACACACACACACACACACACCATCGTCATCGATCTCAGATGGAGCTGGAGTGTCCCTCAGCACCTTCGATTCCCGCTCGCGACTGTACGCGATTTCTGTGCGTCTAAGGTGTGCGGACGTGTAGGAATACTTACAGTTGAGTAAAATGTTTAGATATATAGATATACATCCGATGCGGCATACTACATTCGAGTTGCCATCCCAACTGATGGAGACGCGGGCGTGGTGCGCTCGCTCGATTACCGCGTCACCTTCGCTCCAGAGCCATGTGTGTGATACATGATATATAGACTGGATGAGACATCCGTCTGCGTACGGTCAGGCAAATACACACACAATTGCCGGTCGATAGTGTGCAGTATCTATCTACCAATGGGACTGACGGTATATGTAATTCACGTGGCTGTATAGACCACGTGCTATAGTTGATCTGCAGGGACACAATAGGCTGGCAAACAATTCTATGAAGAGAAGGTTCCTGTGCAACTGTGATGTTCTTGCCCCTCAACAGAAACAGCTCTATAAGTGACTATCGAGCCATATAAATGTGCGCATAATCCTGGTCAGATACTACCTAAACTGCTAGTTGTAGAGGAAAAATATTATAGCTGGTTTCAACTGTACATAAAATTGATTAAAATTGGCATCAACAAAACAAGCTGGCAGTATAGAAGGATCGTATATTAATACTCACCGGCAAATCACTCCGATAGGACAGAGCTTAAACTACAAATGCGCACAGTGTTTACACATTGACTGCATTTTACTTAGCCAATCCCACTTGTACACACATATGTGGATATCTGCAATTTTAACCCGAAGGATGAATATCCCAAAATGTATCATTTGTGTGGTTTGTGTAATAAGTATAGTTGTTTTCTAACGTGTCAAAGTGATGTATCAGGCAACTGTAGTGTATATGAACTCTTTGCAGGCTAAAAACCCGACATCACCGTTACATTAGGGAACCTGCTAATAGCTTATAACTGCACACTCTTACATACACACACCTTCGTATCAATCCATCCTTCTCCTGCGCCAAATAATCCTCCATCTGCAATGGCCCGTCAATGTCATCTTCAGCATTCTGCAATAGGTCGTCAAATAACGTTCTTTCACTTTCGCTCGCGTTTGTTGGAGCAACGCGTTCTCCCCGTCCCTGTTGCGTGTCATTCGCTTTGGCATCCTCCTGCAGCTCATCAAACCCCTCTTTGGTGCT
>LUCW03001320.1:0-2500 GCA_001586965.3 Sphaeroforma sirkka | reverse complement strand
AATTCTAATGAGTATTTTGTTGCTTCAAGGCGGATCGAAGTCTCTTATACTTTCACATTCATGTTGGAACTTCAAAAACAAATCAACCTGTAGCTAATACCTAAGAATGCCTATCAAGTCTATCAAAGGTCTCAATGTGAGCTTTAATTTCTAACTTATGCAGACAAATTGTGAAGGGAACTCTCATGGGAATGAACTCTGAGCAAACAGTCGTCTTAGTGGACGCGCTGGAGACGCAAATTGGCACCTACGCACACGCACAGCTCAGATGTGGCGATGTGGATAGCATGAGTATACAACTGAGGTGACAATACTGAACAACTTGCTTGCATAACTTGCTTGGATTGTTTTCATGGATAGCTGCCGTGCAGAATGATTTTTGAGGGGACGGAGATGAAACTTGAAAGTTGAAAGTGCGACTCTTTCCAACAACTGTAGCTGCTAGCAGGCGTAATGATAACCCTCATTGTTCGGCTTATTTTAGCCTCCATTTAATAGATACAATGCGAAATCTCACTGATAGAAACTTCTAACTAAATGGCTTTCGAAAGCCAATTGGCGATACGGTAAATAACGGACGAAATGGTAAATCCCAGAGTGATAGGCTTTTCGCTTCGAAAGCACTAATGAAAATTACTCATCATTCGGTTGGAATCGTCCAATTGTGTTAACTGTCGCACCCACACAACCACGTCCACGCCCCACAGTCACAGTGCCATTTGACGCTGACTACTTTGAAGCACTAATAAACAACTCGAGTCCAGTGTCCACGATATGCATTCATCGAATGATCGCGCAGAAATCTAATGCAAACGTCTACGTCTATCTATACAACCAGTGCACAATTATACGTCTACTAGTCTGGACAGATATTTCTATTTTAGTCTCATTTAAAATATATATGCTCATAAAAATATATACTTGTAAAAAGTTGCAAGCATCGTTGTACGGGTTTTTTTTTAGTATTTTAAGCTTGACTCTCTGTGGGCAGACTATCGGTTTGTTGTCCACGAATATATACTTTCTTGCGTGAAAAAAATACCGGTTGAAAAAAAAGGGATATGCCACATTCCAGAGTAATAAAAGTTCGTATCCAATGACATTGGATTCTTCACTCACCCTCTATAGCAATAAACTTCGACAGGTATTGAACTAATCCAAGTACAGTAAAATAGAATAAAAACAGAGCACTGATTCCTCTCTACATTTCTCAACAAGCCTATGCCCAACTCACATTTTTATCCAGTTCCCACGCGATTTGCACCACAAGGCGCAATAGGTCAATAAGATGACGATTTAATTTTTCAGACACTATCGCTCTCCGGTCAATTTCACTCGCGTGGGCCTTCCTCCGGAATTACCAGTCTCCCAACAAATCTCAACTCGGTTAAATTTGTCTGCTCACAAACTGTGCATTATCTTCTTGTGTTGGTATGATATATGAAAAGATACCCATTATATTATTCCGATCGTGTTGTCAGCTGAAACGGAATCGTATAAATAGGACACGAGGTATAGTGACCCATTCATTCGCAACAAGCGCAAAAGTTATAAATTCTCGAGCTATCGATTGAATATACTATCAAATACTGCAGATATGATTGCCGCAACAAGCAGAAATCTAAGGTCCCTCGCTAGATTGAGTAGGGCTAGTGTGAGTGTGAGAACTTATTCAATGGAATCTACGTCGATCGCCAATCCGGTACCCGTTCCGAACAAGCCAGCCATGCACTCTGGCAATATGTGTTCGTTTGTGACAACAATGAGCCCTCCATTGTACAGTGAGAAGCCCATGAGTCCTGCTACTCGCACGAGGGAGATTCCTAATCAGCTACCTACCTCAGTATATCTGGAGATGCACTTTCGAGCATACAAGTGATGAGGGATCGACAACGCAGCCACGCTTGAACGTCGCCAAAGGTTCGAGATTCGGCACGTGAAGGTTTAGATGACAGTTCTGTCAAACCGCAAAATACATCACCGGTGGAGGATAGAATCACGCTGAGAACACAGCCAAGAATTTTTTTCGGGGTTCGGCACCTGAAGGTTTAGATAACAGTTTTGTCAAACCGCAAATCGTAATATCGCCATAGTGCAAAACATAGTAATAAATACAAGTCAATAAAAATTGTAAAATTCACTCTTTATGAGCAGCAATCTGCGCGGATGTGTCCTCCAATTCATGTTTCAAAATAGTACATCATGTACAAACAAGGGTCGATGTGTCCATCCCCCCCCCCCCCCCCCCCCACCTAAAGTGTAAAGATAATGAGGGACGCCACAACTCAAATCAGATATTTATATCTGTGAATTAGGCTGTGCATACATTATTTAGAGACCTTCGTACACACATCCATGATATATTTATTTTCGTACACATCGGTATTAGATAATTCTAATTGAAAAGGTTTTCATATCATCCGACGTAAATATATCATATGTAGAACGTACACAAGTTCATTTGTATTTCAACCAAACCATTGCCTTTGAACATGAAAAA
>LUCW03001319.1:0-11148 GCA_001586965.3 Sphaeroforma sirkka | reverse complement strand
AGATCGATAATAGAATGAGAGCTACCGCACGCTAAATACATGCGCAGGAATGCTGTCAAGGTAGTGGCAGTCGCAAACGATAACGCACGCGATAACACACGCAAATAATAATTATTCATCGGGAAAGTAGACTCATACCCTTCGATAGAAAAAACGCTGCCTCCCAAAGCATTCCTAAACCATGTTCGTTTCTTCAACAGTAAGTGCTTGGCAGTTGGGCACATCTCAACAATCTCCTCTGAAACATTGAAAAGGATTCCGTCGCTACTCAGGAAGCGGACATGATTCCTACCAAAGATTGGCATCTTGTCATGTGACTTACGTACATATGACTTATTGTGCGTGTGTAAAGGCACAATACAAGTTGTATTGCAATATTCTTAGGGCGCTTTCACAATCCTAGTCTAGATCTTTGCTTTTAAGCTACGAGCACAACAATGAAGACTTTACAAGTTGCCTATATAACGTTGATAACATCAACATGTCAGCCTAAATCTTAAAAAAGTTAAAAGTGAATTGGTCGGGAGCATGGAGTTGCACATATTCCGACTGTCGCTGATCGCCAGACGCCAGGGCCCAGGGTCTGGGGTGGCCGTGGGGGGGGGGGCGGGTGGTGGATGACTGGGGTCTGGGAGGCTGGGACTGGGGGTGGAGAAATAAATTAAAGGGAATGCCGTCATGCATTTCGAGCCAGTATGAACTAATTTCGAGAAAATAAAAAAAGGGATAATATATGTATGAATATGTATTGAATTCCGATCGTCGATGGTAGAACAACGCTACAATATTTAATATTAAATATATACCCTCTCTCGCTCTACTACTACTAGTAGGGAGCGGGGGGGGGGTTGCGTGGAGGGAGTGAATATTTTGACAATTTAGAGTTTTAGACAGAAATATGGCTATTTTAGCAATGTCAAAAACATGTTTTCATACGGGAGATTGGGCACTAGTCAGTATGTGTGCAGTGTGACTGTGGTACCAGTATATCAGGTATCTATAGTGAGCGAGACCGCTACTAGACAGCCTGTCGAGTGTAGTGTTCCTAGCGAGGATATACATGAGCGAATCCCCCAGATACAATTGTCATGGTTGTAGTTGCAGCCTGGCTTGCAACAGGTGGGTAAAAATGGTTTGTGAAATCAATGTAAGTGTGTATGTATTGCACAACCAGTATCAACATAGACAACCAATTCGACTGGCACTACTGCTCTTGACATCATTTGTAGTAAACAAAGCGAATGATATTATGACTCCGGAAAGGTGGCGTGATGTGAATTTTGACATAGATAAGTTATGTGACGAAAGCCAACCATACACCTACCTAGCTGTTATAATTGGCCATGTTCTATATCTTGAACATGTCATGCCTTGTATTTCAGGTATTGATAAACTCGCATAGATGATTAGATATTCAATACATTCAGCATACTTGACAACTCGTAGCACGCCTTGTACCAATTGATTCGCTACCATTACAAATAAATTCTGTGAACTCCCAATATATACTTGTTGCAAGTAAGGTGAATAAAACCAACCACCATAGTGTAGAATTGGTGGGGATCGCAGCGTAGAAGGTTCAGGCAATTTCACCCAGGAGCAGCGGATCGTGTGGACTGAGATTAAAGTACTACTGCATCGCAATACAAATCGCCAGCTTTATAATATATGGGCGGAAATACTGTGTCAGCCAGACGACCGAGTAACAACATTTGGAAAGTGGCTTATGTCATTCATCGTTATATCTACTATATGGCACAGATATCCGATCTACATGCTGATACAATTTGTGTCATACCGAAAAGCACCAAATCGAGCATGAAACAAGCGGTCCACGAGTACTTCGATCTCTAAATTTAGAGAATGACGTATCCAACCAACCAAGTACTAGGCTGGTGGATTCAGTCAATCACCTAATTTACTTTAGACAATGTCGTGTGTCTGATTCACTGTCAATTCAATACTGTTAGTACTACGAGTGCACTTTAGCTCGTCTTGATCAGTGGTCTTACAGGAGTAAAGTGTAACACCTGAGTGCTATGCGAAATCCTGTACTATATGTAAATGAGCATATTTTTAAGTTTCTTACGTATAGTATCGCTTATCAATGACCCGTTAATTTGATTGTTTAACTTGTGTTTAGTAAATTCCATTTTAGGTGTAGATTTTCTGATTGATAATTTCTGCGCTTTACTTAAAAAGTTTTCTTAAGTTGCTTATCGTTGACTATTAACCCGCTAATTTGGTTGTCTAACTTGTTTTTAAATTCGATTTTAGGTGTACATATGATATTCTGCTTGTGTCTGCAATACTGCGACAACTATATATGTCACTTATTCAATATAAATTCCAATGATAGGCAAGGTTCTTGGATAACAGTACTAGCTTCTTGTTTAGATGAAATTCATCCGCCAGAACATGCCTCCACACATTACTTCAAGCACATTTTTTCTTGCGTCTCGAATGTTTCGTACATCCCTAGGTTCACTAAGGGTTGTCATCGTGTACAATGTCGCATAATTCTCGTGCGTCACAACTGTAATCGGGTTCTGAATCTGTATTGAGATCATCACGATCGTGTAGAGAAGATCCTCTTTTCTCTATCATCTGAAAGCATATCGCAAAACTGTGAGTCAACAATAATATTGAGAGGAAAGGTATGAGAAGGCTATGAAATAAAAATAGTTATATATTTATTTTACATATTTATATCATAACTTCAATAAACACCGTGCATAACCGCACATATTGATTATTTACGATAAACATCATGATGAAAGTGTAACACATGGATCTATATTTAGACCATATATTTGGGGGTTTTTTGGAAACAAAAACAGATGAAGTGTAAATATCGGCATATCTCTACATATAATATATTTACATATTTCCTGTTGCCGATTGTAGAATACATAATTAGGTATATAAAGTACATGTGACATCGTATCTGTGAGTGACTGTGTCGACTTTACATTATTATAGGCATCATGGCACTCATCACTTTATCACGACCAGAGCAGGAGTACATTCTGAGTGGCATACAACATGATATACGCGCGGATGGCCGCGCATGTCACGATTATCGGCACATAACACTCGAGACTGGTGTGCTTTCAAACACCGATGGGTCTGCACGTTTACAACTGGTACGTAAAAATTCGATACTACTGATATACATCATTGCCTCACGCACAGTATATAGTTTATATACCAACATTTACATGTTTAAAAACAAGAAAAAACAATATACACATATATATATATATATATATATATATGTTTTATTATTGAAGTCATGTATATATATATATGTATATATATATTAATATGTATACATATGTCTATATATATATATATATATATATAGCATATATATATATTATATATATATATTAATATTATTAATATTATATATATATATATATATATATATGGATATATATAGTTATGCATTATATATATATATACATATAATAATATATTATACATATGTTGTATATATATGTGTATGTACATGTATATTATGTATATATATAATATATATATATTATTGCTATGTTATTATTATTATTAATAATAATAATATTATTACATGCTATAATATAATATGTAATATTAATAACAATAATAAACATACAAGAATACAAACATACATACATATGTGTTTGCACGTTTCAACACATTGTGTATTATCATCATCATATGTGTATAATATTATGTAATATTGTATATACATATGTATAATATTATTATTATTATATATTATGCATGCATATATTAATATATATGTGCAATAATAATATAATAATATAATATTAATATACATATTATATATTATTAATATATATGTATATATATATGATATATATTATAATATATATATATATATACGTTTATATATAGTTACATTGCACATGGTAGTTCACACATGAGTATCCTCAATATGAGGGATACATATACATGCGTAAATATATGTGGCTAATAATAATATAATATTATATATATAATATATGCTATGGCATATTGTGTTGACGTGTATGTTGTATGCATGCATGCGCATGCATGTGCATATGTACATGTAATATATTATTGCTCATTTATCATATATAATGTAATAATCATTCACTGTATGCATATGCATACAACATGCATATATATCTGCAATGCATGAATATCCATACATGTTCATATGTTTATATGTTTGTATTCTGTATGTATTATATCATATATGTATACATATATTAATATTATGTATGTATAAGGATAATATAATATATGTATGTATATATATATATATATAATGTGTATGTATGCATTATTATGTATATGTGTGTATATTAATAATATTATTATTAATAATAATATGTACACGCACAACATCACACGCATGTCATATATGTATTATATACATGTGTATATGTACATCGTATATAATGCACAACATATACTTTTGCACACACATCAATATGTATGTATATATATATATATATATAATATATATAATATATATATATATATATATTATATGCATATATTTATGTATATGCATATAATAATAATCATCAAATATGTATATGACACATAAGCATACAGTTGCATACCCCAATAAGCAATGGCGCATCATCATCATCATGTATATATGTGTTTGCATATATATGTATTTCATATAATATATATTATATGTCATGTAATTACGCATGTATGTGCATATGCATGTGCATGTATATTATTTATGTATATATATAATATATATATTATATATATATTATGTGCATAATGCATGCATATGCAATAATAGATCTATGTGTTAATCATGTGCATATTATAAAACATATAAAACATATATGGATACATGTGTATATATATATGTATATTTGTTTTGTTTTGTGTGTGTATGTGTTTATATTTTATATATACATACATATAAAATATTTTTATGCACATGTATATATAATATATGTATATATAGGGTGTGCATGCATGTTAATGTTTATAGATGTATATATATTATTTTTATGTTTACATGCGTATAAATATGTATATATATTTACAAATCTGCATACATACTGACATGCATTCCTATATATATATATATATATATATTCATAAATATACGTATACATATATCTAGATATATATATATATATAAATATATTCATAAAATATATGCATACATGCATATATCTGGATATATATATATATATATATATATGCATACATAGAATCTGCATGCATGCATACTTTCATACATGCATGCCTGCATTTTGTGTATATCTCTATACATATATATATATATATATATATATATATATATATATATATATATATATATATATATATATATGTATCTATGTTTATATATGTGTATATTTATTTATTTTTCATGTATTTTTATACGTATACGGCTTTCATGAAATGTTTCACATATATCTGTTTTGTCTTTTAACACTTACTCATATACGATTTTTCAATTATGTTTTTTCCAACATCAACATCACCAAATAGAAGTACTAAGAACTGGAATATGGTTTCATATTTTTCAGGACCAAATTATCCAAGTACTTGTAGCTGTGTGCATATTCACACTGGTTCTAACGATATTTTTTGTGTACTATCTAGGAACACAATGTCTATATGTATTTTTGTTTACGCAAGTACTTCTATATATTTAGATGATCCGTATATACAGCATATTATTTCCTTGATAAGAATTTAGTGCTTTTTGTTTAGTATCCTTTATGGTTGCATGTCGTTGCATCAGAGAACATGTATGTCACGTACACAAAACACCCTGCCATTGTCGCTCAACTAGTCCGTGTTTTGAACGTGCCTGTCTCGCCTTAGCGCACAGACAATGTAGCTATATATGACGGTCAGGTGTCGCTCACTACGTGGCGAGGCATCACCTTCAACAAGGTGCATTTCATTCTGCTCGTTCATAGATATATGAACCCGCTCATTGTGCACTGCTCCATAATTGCACCTGCACATATCCAGGCGAATACAGATATTCTAGTAGGCGTCAAGGTCGATCTTGGAGAGCCAGACCACGGTAGACCAAACGATGGAGTGGTCCACTTCTCCGTAGATTGGTGTGTAGTTGTTCTATGGCCCTATCGATTAGCGAGTTGGCGACGAGAATATACCTACACATAACCCATTGACCTCTATTATGTATCATAAATGCGGAATAATAATGCAAGGTCATATTCTGTCAGCGCGAAATAGGGGCCATTTTGCCGAATTCACTCTAATACGGAATACAAAATTTTGTAATCATAGGGGGAAGTGCAAGTCTGTACATATACGTTCTACTATTGAGTTGCGTGGTGTATATTCCCTTATACTTCAATTTGTGAATGTTTCTCACTCGCTGCAGTCGGACAATTGCATGCCTAAGTGTAAAGCCAGGCATTCAATTTATCTACTGATTACCTGCCAATTCTCCTTCACATAGTTCTGCGAGCGCGTCTCCCTTATTCGAAGGTCGAGGAGGGGAAGTACTTTCCACGGAACTTAAAATGTCGTTGGATAGGTTAATAGTGAAGTCAAAGGCCTTCAACACGGCCTCGTTATGTATCCTGCCGAAAGAAAAGGTGTGGCACTTATACGTCGATGTCATTGTGCTGATGCACGGAGGCAATCTTCACGATTCAATAAGCTTGGCGGTACGCGCAGCCCTCTCAGCCACGAGGTAAATAAGTTACGTCTCAAATATGAAAGTGGATATATGTGACAGCATATTCACCTCAGCGACATCATGATTTGTTGTGCCCCTTGTGTGCTAGAAATAGTCAACTACCGTAAACTGATTTTATGTATTAGTGGATATTATTTCGTACTACGCGTGTCCATTGTATCGAAATTGTTGGAGTTGCAAATTTAACTCGTTGGCTGTTTCTATTGGGTATGCAGCAATATTGTTATGATGTATATAGAACTATAAGCGATGAATTGTCAAGTAGTCAATTCTAAATACTATGCGCTCGCTTTCTACCACATGACGCACGAAGGTTTTTTTCAACCGCAGACTGAAATGATGAAGGCTGTCGTCAATCGCAGACTTAAATTGTTTCAATATTCATGATTCCCATCACACCTGTTCTTTTTGCTTTGCTAAACTCTTTGATCGATCTTAATATGTATGCGTGTGTATTCGTTCACAGTATACCGCGTGTGACTGTCAGCGACAATGACGGTATACAGGAAATGGAAGTTTCTGACGATCCCAACGAGTGCGATATGGTAGATATAACGAATATCCCTATTTGGATAACACTCACTAAGGTAATTATATGCGAAGCGCAATGTACTGTGGATTGCAATACTTACTCGGTCATGGAACTATAATTATGCACCGTCAGTATTCAACCGTTATGTGTATTCCAGTGTTTTTTTCTCCTGTGTACAGGTGTCGAGATAGTTTCAGTTTTGACTATTTTAGTTTACAATGCAGGTGGAACAGAACTATCAACCGTTATGTGTATTCCAGTGTGTTTTTCTCCTGTGTACAGATGTTTCGAGTTCAGTTCTGATTGATTTAGTTTACATCGCAGGTGGGACAGAACCATGTAGTCGACGCTACCTTGGAGGAAGAGGCGTGCACTATGGCGAAAGTGATGATTGGGATAAGTCAGAACGGGAGTGTATGTGCTATACAACAAAGTGGTGCCGGCAGCTTTGACCCTAGTGCTATGCAGGGAATGATCGAGGTGAGTATAACCGTTTAGACAAGCACTGCATGTGCCATGGGTTGTATACACAGTCTTTTAAAAATGTTTCATGTTTCAAGTGTCCATTCTCATCCAATGTGTTCTTAGGTGTATATTGGCAGAGGTTATAAATTCTTCCACTCGTGTGTATGTCGCAGCTAATTAGCTACACAACAAAGACAAACAGAGCTGATTGTATCTCAATTTCGAGAACAATGGACACAAGTGCTGCGCATATTGAATAGTTGTGCGGTCTGTGAGATGTATGCGGTATTTAATGGATTATTGTTGCCACGGCCGGCTTGCAATGAACGTGTGTCAGTTCTATCCCATGTTTTTATGACTTGCGAGGTGCAATACTTTCCAATATACGAAATCAGAGCGAAAGTCGCAGCGCTTAATACATATGTGGCAATTGTGCTCTGGTCAGTTAGGCAATAAGTGGCACAATTCATAAATCCCGATTAGACAAATAATAGTTGGTCTAAAGCACCAATCTATGTCTGACAGGAATCATAGTAAGGCGAGCTTTTGCATGGAGATGTGTATATTGTAGTATGATTTTTGCCTACAAAAATGACCAGTGTTTGTTTTGCATTGTGAAATAGCAGCCTCTTGACTAGAGCGAATTTGATCTATTTATGAGTCAGGCGTCTATAGTGCTGTCATCTTGAAAATGTTTCCCATCTTGAACATGTTGCGCAATTGCACCCCATGCTGTCTTACTTTTACTGATACAAAATTGAGTACATATTCCACGTTCCCAACTTCAAAGGAATGTTCAATGTTTTATATATAATAAAACACATACACGTATTTTATAATATTATGAGTAGTATCAAAAATAAAAACATCTTAACATTCTAGTTTGATCTTTACAGTCCGGTTGCAGGATAGGCAGTAAATTACTACACTGCATGGACAACCTGTTGCAAGTACAAGCAGACGTGGCCTACCCTAAACTCGGCTTCTTGTCGACCGGCAATTAATATAAAATTATTAATAAATATAGTAAAATAGTTTTATTTATATTGTTTCAAGAAAAACAATCAGTTTCAAATGCCTCATTTTGGTCAAAACAACATTGAATAAATTTGTATGTTTTTAATTGTTATATTCCTTTGTTAAAATATTATATATATATATACAAACAACAAGAAAATAGAGTACTGTATGTCTTGGGAACTTGGGACAGTTGTTGGGTAATTGTTCGGTAAATATATTATTTACACAATTATTTTCAAGGCTTGCCGATTCCGATGCCCAAAGTCTATGTACATTGTACAGTCGTACAGAAGTCTATGAAGTATTCTATTTTTAGTGGAGAACATTATTATTCACATTATTTTACTTTTTGTACCAATCCATCGCGGCGTCAAATTTGCGTTATGTTGTGTAGCGATGCTGATTGGATATAGAGCGCCAGTACTCTGGCTTTTCTTTCGGGCTAAATAGTCATAATACTGATCGTGTTTTTCACGTCATGCGATTCGCTCATTGTATTTCTCACAAAAAGCACACGACTGATCGACTGTCTGATACACACACATATGTCAGTCACAGTCGGTGACTTGGTGTGTATTTAACAGTGTATTCCTTCTAAATATATTTTACTTTTTTAATAAAACACCCCTCCGGATTTGTTCTATCAGGTTATGGGTTTCTATTTTGGTTTTGGTTTTGGTTTTGGTTTGAAAAACAGAAACAAAAAAACGTTTGAGAAAAAATTGCATCGAACACTTATTTATTTTATAAACCCTGGCAGTCTCAGAGAGAATCACAGATTAAGATTTGCTTAGGTATTTGTGTATGCCTTTTTTTAAAGACGCATAGTATTTACTATTTTTTTTATCTACACCTACTACCAGTCCGAGTTGGTCCGAAACAGAAAGACACAGTTTACAGACATGAGTTAGTAGTATTTAGTTAATCACTGATCAGAGTGACCACTAACCAATCACTAGTTACCAGTCACCACACGACTGATCGACAGTCTGATACACACAGTCACACACACATATGTCAGTCACAGTCGGTGACTCGGTGTGTATTTAACAGTGTATTCCTTCTAAATATATTTTACTTTTTTAATAAAAAACCCCTCCGGATTTGTTCTATCAGGCTATGGGTTTCTATTTTGTTTTTGGTTTTGGTTTTGGTTTGAAAAACAAAAAACAAAAAAAAAAACGAGAAAAAATTGCATCGAACACTATTTATTTTATAAACTATCGCAGTCTCGCACAGAATCACAGACTTAGAGTATACCACTTTGCTTAGGTATTTATGTATGTCTTTTTTTAAAGACGCACAGTATTTACTATTTTTTCTATCCACACTACTACCAGTCCGAGTTGGTCATAACCAGATACTACCAGTCCGAGTTGGTCCTAACCATAAATACACAGTTTACAGACATGAGTTAGTAGTATTTAGTTAATCACTGATCAGAGTGACCGCTAACCAATCACCAGTCACCCGTCACCACACGACTGATCGATTGTCTGATACACACAGTCACACACATGTGTGTTAGTGACAGTCGGTGACACGTTGTGTATTTAACAGTGTATTCCTTTTGTGTATATTTTACTTTTTTTTAAAATAAAAAAACCCCTCCGGATTTGTTCTATCAGGCAATGGGTTTCTATTTTGTTTTTGGTTTTGGTTTTTGTTTGAAAAACAAAACCAAATAAACAAAACTTTTGAGAAAATAAATGCAACGAACACTATTTATTTTATATATAAAAATTCCCACCAGTGTTCGATTTTTCAGTACAAATATCCTATATTTATCCGAGCCAAAAATGATGGTGGATTTCGTGCCATGCCAGTCTGCCAGAGACCGCCACTCGCCAGCCAGACAGGGCCACTGATGACTCCTCCTGAGGTCCTGACTCCTGTCACTGTACTGTGTGTACAACGATATACGACGACAACCAACGACAACAAAATACGACACTCATGACTCCACTCTCGAGTCTCAAATTTGATATTTCAACACTAACGTCGTGGTAACGCCTCTATAATAAAGTCGGTACAAATAGAAATAATTTAATGCTAAAAAAGATACTTGTATTATTTGGGTATATATCCGATATCGGTCCGACGAAGTATAATCATTAAAAAAGCCACCACGCGAAATTGGTGATTTATTTTTAAAGATTTCCACAATGGACTATTTTTGTGTCCAATGAGTGAGAAGAAACGAAGTTGTGCAGCACACCTCCGGCTCTGCTCCACCAGCATGATCTGTTATTTCCGGAAAAAACAAAAAAAAAGTAGATGCTCTGACATTTGACAATGTGGCCAGTGTAGTAGTAGAGTGGCGCCCTGTTGAATCAGGAGATAATATTTAGTAAAAAATCGCTGTAGGGGTATAGTCACTGGATATAAATATCGCAATCACTTGTGCTGTTATAATCATTGTTAATTAAAA
>LUCW03001318.1:5000-17357 GCA_001586965.3 Sphaeroforma sirkka | reverse complement strand
TATATTATCAATTCCCACAGGGTGCTTAACCTTTATGATTAGACACAGTTGAGTACAATTTTTAAATATGCCTGGTATATTCCCATGTGCTTAATTTTTAATGTGTGCTTGTGTTTGAATTTTGACTGTGTGAGCTGCTAAGTAAACATATGTTCTAGTTAGGTATCTAGACAAACAACGCTTGGCTTGATCATTGGGTCGCAGTAGCCCATCAAGCTATTGTCACCATTTCAATTGTTTCACACGTGTGATACTGTACACACACGTAGAGTGCTGAATTCTTACAGATGTTGGGTCCTGATACATATCGTGTGCACCCGTTTCTTCTAATATGGCACGCCCAGGTGCTTTCAGCTATTTATTATAATTTATCGCGACACAGTGTGACGATGCCACGAGGAAGCTTTCTTCAACACGTGAATTCAGATTGTATCTCATCCATACCAAACTCGGGCGAGGTATGGTCAAGCTCAAAGTAAAGCTTTCCATTATTATTTGTGATAGATGCTTGTGGTTTTTTTCTCGCCTGTTTCATTGCTTTTTCTATTCAAAATGATGTTCTCGATTGTTCCTGTTTGACAGATGGCTACCAGCTCCGATTTTACCATGTCATCGCAAGCTATGAACGCCGGGTTCGGATGCGAGTACAAGTACTATTCCACCACACTGGACAGTCTACCTGTGAGCTTTTCGGAGCTCGATTTGACGGTGAGTAGTCTGGAGATATTTTGCTATGAGTTTCAAACATTCGTGGTATGTATATTCTTCTAATGTATATGGCTCTTATAATTTTCGCCTATAGAACTCTGGTGTAATCCCTGGAATCGACCTACCATTACTGGTCAGCCGAGGGGTATTGCAGTCAAACGAAGATTCTTCCGAAGGTGCTTTCGCAGACTTCGCCCTCGTCTTCACCGGCGCTCTCGAGGTGTGAGAGTCTTGCGGTCTATACCTGTCGACTCCTAGATGATACACTTCTGAGTTTCAGCTTCACATGTATTCGACCGCAGATCTTGCGCGCATATTGAATATAACTCATGTGATACCCAAGTTATTGACGGTGTCAAAACTTATTCAATTCTCTAGATCACAACGGCTGGTCTATACAATTTTTACACGGCTTCTAATGACGGATCTAAGCTATACCTGAACGATGAGCTTATAGTTGATAACGACGGCAAGCACTACGTGGTGGAAAAACAGGTATGTCCAGGGACCTACAATTCTGTAAATATCGGGTAGCTAGAATGTTTGAAAAGACACGAATTGTACAGTGGATTGGTTTTCGAGTCCATAATTGGTTTTGTGCCCCAGAAGTTGTAGCAGGCTAGACAATATGACCGTGATATACTCCGCCAATGCTTTACATGTATGTGTATTATTATATTGCGCAGGGTAACATCGAACTTTGTACTGGATTCCACGCCTTTAGATTAGAATACTTCCATACGTGTGGAAAGCTCCTGGAAGGGATTCGTGAAGGTAGGTAAGCTCTGAGTACGGTCACTCGAGGGTACACAACGATGTGTAGATCAAGTATCTCATGCCTTCCGTCTCTTCGAAAATACACTTTGGTACATGTTTGTTGGCAGTAGGCAACACAAACGATTCTTCTCCTTTTACACAGGTGCATATTTGAGCTTCCAATATTCGTTTAAAGGCACAAGCTGGTATGGAACCGACGCGATCCGTAAACAGGAGATACCGCTGACAAGACTACGGCTTCCGCGATTAATTGACATCAATGAAGGTAAAGTATGGTCTGATACTTCGGATGATAAACAGTCTTTTCCATCGCCGAATACGAATCGGATGTTGGTACACGTAAAAACCAATTTACTTACAACATTGGACTGGTACATTTAATGGCAGAACTATCGAAATCTAAGACGTCTCGAAGTCGTGCCACGAGTAGCGCAGTGTCTGGGCTGAGCTCGAGCGAGAAGATGTCAGCGTTGGACATGGCAACTTTAGACGCAGAGGAAAAATGGAGACACTACGAGGGGGTAATTGAGAAACTGACTATAGAAAGAGACGATTATGCCAAGCGTGTAACGGAGCTAAAGGATGCAAAAGCACGCATGAAAGAGCAACACAAAAAAGATATCAGTGACATCCGAGCCACGCACCTTGCCGATACCGAGTATCTGAAACAGGTACCAGGTCACTTCGAAACATATTTCGATGCGAATTCACGTCTTTCGCAGTGATGAATGGTATCAGAACAACCATTCCAATTTACTCGGCTTAATATATCTTGTTTCCTCGCACGCTTACAAGCGTTAGGCCTTTGTACAAAGTGTATTAGCAGCCTAGTAGCATACGAATACTGACCCGAATGTTCTCTTGTCTGTCACTTTTAGCATTTATTCATCTCCATGGTGGCTAGTCATAAGCAAAACATCGCCGCAACGAATGCGACGGTGGGCGCTCTGCCAGCAGGTGCTAATGTATCAGCGCAAGATTTGTTCGAGGTAAGCGCAAGTATCCCAATGCTGTAACAATTGTGTGGAAAATGCCATTCCTGACACTAGTACGGGTATATCGTGAGAACGTTTGATAATTTACGACACGGGCATATACATAATAATAATATCAACATTCTATCGATCTTGAATACATGTAGTTGGCAGAAAAGTATGGGGTATCGGCTAACAAATGGGAGAGATTCATATTGGATATGCTACACAAGGGGACAGCACAATGCGAACGCGATCTTCAAGATGCCGAACAAATCTTAACTTTTTCTGATGGCTTCACCAAGAGTGCTAAGATAGCTGGCAGTAGTACGTCGCAGAGTTTAGAGGTAAGTTCAGATTGCATTTTGTGTACGGTTTGTCCTAATCATCAAACTGTTATTGGATTTAAGTTTGCGCCTTGGAGATTCAGTACCTAATGCGGCCTATTGATAACTCATTTGTCAAAATACAGCCATTCGGAAAGTATACAACCCCGAAGAGGAAGGAAAAAGTTGGCAATACAGCATGATCATCGAACATATTGGTCCGCGACCATCTCTCCATATGAGAGATATAGATCCTAAAGTGTGTTTCTCGGGGTCTGAAAAAAATAATTTAGTAATTACATGTGCTGAGGAGTACCTGAACATTTTATTTACTGGTTGACTCGTAACCAAGTACGCCTTATGAAAGCTGTTTATTAGTGTTGTCGAGGAATTCGCCTTTGTACATGTAGAGTGAATCTCTCACGGATGCTTAACAGCCTCCTTACAGGCGCGATTAATATATGAAAGCTGAAGTAGTACGACCTTTAATAATTGAAGATCGAAACGGCCATCGGAGCAGGCAGCATGCAACAGGCCATATCAGACATGACAATCGAACGCAAATACACGTCGCTTAAAATAACTCATAAAAAAGTCGCTTATATCTATACGACGAAGAGATTCTAGATTGTCAACAGTCATTGAATGCTGCTATCCATTCAGTGCTTGTATCCAATAGTTACGCGATGGTTAAAACAGCACCAGATGATATCATGAATTATCTCACCGCTGACTCGCTATTTCCTTGTTTAAATCCGACAGTCGGCAATCCATTTGTTCCACCATTCTGCGGTTGTTTAGTTTCGTGGGCATTGACTTGTCGATGGGGTTAGCTATATATTTTCCGGGGACTGCTACTATATCGCCGCGCGGAGTCTTTGTATGGGCGCCATCTGTCCGATAGGTTCTGCGGCGACACTATACACTCGTTCTGAGTAGGAGTGATAGACAGAAAGGTCATGGGTTGAGTTGAAGCACTCAGCAAGGCATATAATCTGGTGTTCCAGTGACAAATATAAACTTCGACAGTCACTTTTGAGGCATAAACCCAACACTTTTTTGCATGTCGTCGTGTATGTAGTTTACGATAGCCCATATCATAATATATACAAGAAAAGTGCTTACACATAAACGTCCGCATGAGAGAGTCAGATATACGCATGCAAAGTAATCCGCGAGTGGTATGAACACATCAGACATTTGCGATATCTGAATGATGGGCATGTAATCGATATAATACGTATTGCAGTTTCGAATTACTACTACATATACTATCGAGCGAGCGTGTGTGCAAAATTTCATTACCAGACCTGATAGATGAATAATTTTGCAACTTATTTGCTGTAGCTTCTAGATCGGCTGACAGCTAGGGTGTCTAATAAGTGACACAAAAATAAGAATTACCTCCAGGTCGAAACGTTCTTGTTTCTCCGCTATTTTGTTTAGCAGCTCAACATCCCGTATGAGTACGTGTTTCCCACTTTGGTACCTCAACAGCTGTATGTACGGAACGACACGAGATAAGTTAAATACGAACGCCTCAGTACATCTCATATAACAAAATAAAGATCCTGAGGAAGTATCAAACCGACCGTCGCATTCTGAATTACCTTCAGATCCAGTAGAGTATTGACAATATCGTGTTCGGTGAAACCGGTGCCTACACACAAGTCTGCGAGAGAATATTTGTATATTAGTAGAAATCCTCACGTGTAGAAAGAAATAAATTGTACTGAACGATTTAAGCTATTACCAAAACTGTAAGAAGCATGAATCAGTACTATTTCATCACTGGACGTACCTTTCACACTCAATGCGCTAGCTTCCCGATGATCATACAGATAGGACAGCATCACACTGGACCAATAAGCCTTGTAACTGATCTCGCCTAATTTGGATAAAGGCCGTTCTGGCGAGCCTAATTTTTTCTCCTTGCGCGACAACAGATAACCTAAGCATCGAATGCGTGGTATTAGTATATTTATTTGACTTGCAAACAAGTCTCCAACGCTACGGGGAAATGTACATTGCAATATATAGAGATTCACATACTGAAGTCAATAAGCATCCTTCCGTATCCCTTCCTCTGACAGTGCGGCAGGGTCATAATGCAACTCAGGTTGTACCCCATCTGTGAATCTTTCTCCTTTTGAAATGAATTCAGAAAATGTGGTCAGTTCATGCAATGCAAAAGAGCATGCTGCGGTCATGACGGAGGAAAAAACACCGGGCCCCACCCGACCGTTAAACCACATCTATATAAATTTGTATCTCACTTACTTACCTTCGAAAAGTACCCGACTAAATGATAACCAAATTTGTCGTAAGCAGTAAGGACGTAGAACATGAATGACTCGACATCATAGTAGAGAGTTTTATGATCTAAGAAGAGCTTCGACAGCAAGCACAGATTCTGACAGTAGATCTGGGTGAATGGAACGCGAGGTGATGTGTTAAGATTTGATATCGCTACAACATCAAATTCAGTGACAATTGTGGCTCAAGTGTGAAAAGCCCTTCCAAATTACAAAAATACATCTACTGCAAGTTTTAATGAAATATACCTTGTTCCTATTCCCATCAACCTCAAAAATCGACATTTTGCCTTTCCTGTAAATCTCGTCTCCAGGGGGGCAAAACCGATCACAGGTTTTCCTATGCCGATCCAAAATCACAGCGCTCTTCATGTATCTGTATATATATATACAATAATGTCAGCTACAATAAACAAGGTAGTATACGCGATAGTCAAGTTATCATACTTTAAATAGCCCACAAATAAAAACAAACTACATACCCCAAGCAGAATTCACAAAGAAAGATCCTTGGCAAGCGAGCATACTCCTCAGGATACGGAGCGGAGTACCACGTCTTCAAGGTATAGGCACCGAAGATAATGGCCTCTAATTTTTTCGTATAACTAATACCCGAGTATTCTGACCGTAGTAAATCCACGGCTTTGATTCGCGCACTCTCGAAATTCACTACATCAACCTCTGTTGGGTGTATGGCTGAATCATCGCCTATGACAGTCTCCTGTGTGATTAACGTTCGAGTATCTAGCTTCGAAGGGTAAATAAATGGTTCCCAGTACGATGCTTTGTGCGCACTGGCGTTGTTTGGGTGTGGAATGACAGGTGTTGAATTTCTTTCGGGGCCAGACAAATCGATCGTCGAAGACGATCTTACCATCTGAAGAGGGTGTGTGTTGTTGGCTTGCCGCCTGTGCAGGTTCGATTGGTGTGATGGTTCATTGGCAGACAATCTTCTCTTCATTGGTGGTTTCTGCTGTCCGTCTGTATCTGGTGGATTGAGGATAGGACACCTGCGGTACAATACAATAGCAATGTGTGTTAGAATGTGTGTGTAGCGGCATGTATCAAGCTCACAATACTTTGGATAGCAAAAGAAATAAAAACAACTCAAATACGAAGTCCATACCCCGACGGCGTCTTGTGCGTAGCGAAGAGTCCAGTCGAGTGGCCACTACCGTCGCAACCCGCTATGGGGCACATGCTTTTGCCCGTATCGCTTACAGCTTTGGTCTCTCCGCGGTACATACCAAGCGGGTCAGAGCCGCCCGTGAGTCGGTAGAGGTTGGCGCCGCTGCTCGTAGGTGCCTGTTTGTTTATTAACGTACCCCCTAGCTTCACCAGCAAGGAAGTATCCTTCTTGTGCTTCGCCGTCGGGCGTTGATCCGGAGCGGTAGAGCTACTACTCCGGGAGAATATAGTTCGCGCTGCTTTAGTCGATGGACCTGCAAGGTAGTCATCGGTCTCGTCGCAGGACGTATTGCTTGCTGAATAGTCAATGTGTGAAATCTTTCGTCGTCTTTTGGATTTAACACCTCGCCGCGCATCACTCTTAGACTTCTTCTTCCCAGCTGCCTGTTCTCTGCATGCGACACAGTGCCACTCCTTATTCGGATCGGGCATTTCTTTTAAGGGCGGGTCAAGACACGATGCATGCGTACCTGAATCGCACAGATCGCACAACAGCATCTCATTGTCCCCGTCACCCTCTTCACACACCACACATCTCTTGCACACCATACATGTCCATGAATCCGTACTGTAATACAAATTACGGGCGAGAATTTCGCTAAAACCGAGACACCGTGCGTGCCCCGCGTTTGGGCATCCACTCAGTGTACACACCAGCAACTTATCAAGCGGATTAGAGTTGACGTCAGAACACGTCGTGGAAGTCCTACATTCAGAGCAGACCGGTATAAACTCTGCTTCTTCATCCTCAATAGATTCATCTTCGGGACCACGCCTATAAGTTTCCTTCCTTGGCCTGCCCCTGCCCCTCTTCTTCATTTTCGGCTTATCGGAACCCGGTGCGTTCTGCGAACCATCGTTTGTGATAATTGTATTCCCTGGTATATGGGAGTAAGTATTCGCTAAGAATTTTATGACATTACGGCGTCATAAATCTAAAGTGCGACAATTTAAAGACACAGGAAAAATACGGGTCCAATGCCGCTTGAGGTAGTACTTAGTTTTAGAGACTAGAGATGAACAATGGTATAGAGACACATGCTTCGTACGTTGCCATACCTCTAGCCTCAGATTCAGCAAGAGAACACAGAGGTATGGCATTGACAACGGTCAAGATACAAATGCTTCGATGTTATCATACCTTTAGTAGCTTTTCCCGGTGGATCCGACTCGACATCGATAGGATTCCGTCTGCAGAAACAGCAAGAACAAACAAAAGACGTTAGCTAACTTGAATAGAACTTTTGCCGCGAAAGGCATATCTTGCAAAGAATGCGATTTATCTTGATCACATATGAGGGCAAGAGGTAAAACTAACATAATGGAAGACACAAAACAACTATCCAGTGGTATGGGCAGAGTTACAATATCTCCACAGAATCATATGCGACCGCATAAGAAATACAGGGATACATTTTGCGCAAGGAGAATTCAACATATGGTCAGGTTGCATGTTCAAAATTGAAACAATCAATAGCATAGTATCCCAGATCCTGAAAGTGACATGCTCAGGCACAGAATACGCGATGAGATATAAGGCTAAAATTTTAGGTGGCGTGTGTACAAAAATACGTGTACAAAGCTACGCAACAGGACTACTAGTAGAGCGCTTCGAAACATAAAAAATCTAGAGCGAAAACTAGAGGTGCATGGTGCAGTCCCGCACAAGTTACAAGTGCACTATATGGACGGACCTGGATATACCGGAACTGAATCGAACTCCTATGGCGAGCATTTAGCAGTGCTAAGAGACTCAAATATAAACAGAAAATCTTTAAAAAGTTGAGAAAACCCTAAAAACTTCATACTTATCAGACCGGCCCAAGCTATCATTCGCAGAAAGGTCGATAACTCCATTCTGTTCTCCTTTGGTACCTCTCACATTGTGCTTTCCACTGCTGCTGTTGTCCCATGAATGAGCGGTTTGCACACTCTTACGCCCCGTTCCGATCATCACAGGCTTGTGAACACCCCTATTTCCTCGCCAAAAGTCGCCCAGTGTCTTCACTGCCTTTACCTTCACTAGCCCGTTTTGATGGTCAAACGTATCTATCGGCGAGGGTGCCTTCAGAGAATCCGTTTCACTGCCAGCGTCAACCATTTCCAAATCAATCACATCGGGCGCTACTTTGACTGCCGAAGACAGAGCGCTGCTCTCCTGGGTGGCTAGTGTCGGTTTAGTATACATCTGGGTACTGGCACACTCATTTATATGCGTTTCATTCCCTTTGCCCTCCTGCTTGTCGCCCGGCGACAATGCGGTACCCATACTCGTTTCTGACACACCTCCGTGGTACCGTTTCTTGGAGACGTTATCTGGTATATCTGTAGACACTTCTGCCACCGCTGCGCAATTCTTACTGACATTTGCCAACACTGCGTGTGTTAGATTTCTATTCATACCAGCGATGGTGGTCGGCACCTCACCAAGTTGAATATGGCTGTCTACTGCTTCGTCTGTGTCGGAAACACCCTCGTGTCGTGCCTCCTTCGAGCGTTCAACAGCAGACGCCATGTTGCCCTTACTACCTGCAAGGACTCCTATCATATCCACTTCTTGCTCCGCGTCTATTTTGTCTGTCGCCGGGTTCTCACTAAGACCTGCACTTCGAGGTGAGCCGGAATTCGCCACCTCAGCCACACAGGCGTCTTCAACTGTTTCAGATCCAGCGACAGCGCTTTCGTATGGCGACTTTGCAGATTCACTGGTCACTTGATCTTTTAAGCAACTGTCCTCCAGTTTCGCCGCGTTCGAGCTTGTTGTACACGCGGCTCGTTCTGAGGCCGACAAGCCCGCCTTTGCTGTAGGGCTTGTGCTGTCATCGTCTGAGGAGTTATCGGTGATCGTTATCTCCGCCACCACAGCGTGTGCTTGGTCAGTACTTTTTCTCATTTCCGCAGCTCCACTTGTGGCAGTACTGTCAACGTTTACAGTAGAGTCACACACTTCACTTGTAGGACTGCCAGCACCAGTCGAGTGTATACCGTCCCGATTAACTCCTGCAGAATCATTACTCTCTTCATCCACAACCATATCATCACCTTCACTATCCACAGAGACCTCATGGTTGTTCTGAGGGCCACTTCCATCGACAACGACGTTCTCATCACCGTCATCACTTGTTGTGGGGATCTCCGTATCTTGTTGCATGATACCTTTTTCTTCATTCACAACCTGACCACCACCCTCACTAGCTATAGTGGGGTTCGTACCTACTTGGGCTACAACGGCAGCATCAGGTAACGCACCATCCGCAACTGACCCCATTGTTACAAGTGCAGCTGGTCGCTCTACCGAATATGTATTCGCACAGGTAGTAGTATTAGAATGTTCCACACCTACGACGGGAACTCTATCTGGCTTGATCTCTATACAATCCGCACGAGTTTTGACGTGTTCTTTTGGTTTTGAATCGTTTTCAATGGTATGAGTAGTAGCTATGCACTTGGCCACCGCTACAACTGGGATGATCTTAGTATCCCACTCTGTTTCCTCGCCTGTAACACCGATGGAGCACACAGGAGACCCTCCTTTCTCCTTTGCGATATTGATAGTTGGTTCTATACTCACGTCAACAGGATTCATTGACTCACTCTCTGAAGCCACTGTCGGTATCGTTCCACTATCTCCTCCATTAACTATTGCCACATTCTCTTTATTTACCGTGTCTTTCTTACCGATACTCGCACCCACAACCATCAATCCGTCACCGACCAGCCTATGTCCCGATTTCTCAAGTTGGTGATCAGGACCTTTTGCATGTGTGCCTAGAGGCTGAGCGAGTACAAAGCTTTCAGGTGCCTCCACTCTCCCAGCCAACGCCTTGCAAGTGGGTGCCGGTATGTACTCGTCACCCACTGGAGACGACATGCGATTAGTGTGTATTGCGGTGCGACAGCAGTGAGGTTAGTGAAGGCTTGTCACGGATGTGTAGGCGTACACAAAAAAGCGCGCTTTTTTTTTTTTCGGGGATTGAATACTCATTTCACGCAGTTAGGCTTCACATTGATTTTTCGGCGTTTGATACTATTTTATGTGTATACTGATTTGTATGTAAATATATATTTATATGTATATATTCCAATGTATCTATTTACATATCATTTACTGCCCTCTACTAGGACTGTAAGGGTACGCACCACAGCAAAAAACATACACATCTACATGAAACATGTTAATATACTTTGTACTCCATCTTTATTTTCCAGTTTGATCATGAATTGAGAAATCCAGATTCGAGCAGACACTCGTGCTCAAGTTGACGTGGTATAGGTCTACCGCAGGCGCAGTGTAATTGAATTCCAACCAGTGGGGGATAGCAATCGAATCCACCACCAGGCATAAGCTTCGCCAGGACCATGTACTGGTATCACAAATCGCACCAGCATTCGTTTTTACATCCGCATGAGATGGTGTTTGCACGTCAGTTGGCTTAGACAAAGACTTATCTTTGCTTCGACCATGTGACTGTAATTGTAGCGCAATATAGTCGATTCCTATGCCCAACCCTGCGTTCACGGCACCCCAACCAACAAGCACGTTGTCGGCGTGTGCAGCTGCATCACCCGCCATTTCCCCCCCACTGAAAGTGCTATAATTTGCTTGCGCTGAAGCCAGTGGTGAATGTATCAGAAAAGAGCGTAGACTGTTCCAGTCCTCCGATTTGCTCTGGAGAATGTACTGCTGCACCGTTTGCTTATTAAATGGTACGGATTGGTCTGTCTTCAAAAAAGGAAGAACCTTTCCGGTGTCAAGGCAGAACACAGCGGCTGGCTCGATATTATCCACTACAATCTCTTCACTACCTGCGGAAAGCAAAATAGTGACGGAATAAGTCGGTGATTTGGAAAAGCACGTTGAATTTGGAGTGATTTTTATAGTCAGATAATCTCAAAACATACATGCTAACCGCTTACGTATGCCTGCAAACAATGCTTGACCATTCACCTGCATATACCAACGTCAGACAATGCGCCTGGCATGTACGAGTATGAACAAGAAAACACAGGATATATATATATATATATATATATATATATATATATATATATATATATATATATATATATATATATATATATATATATATATATATATATATATATATATATATATATATATATATATATATATATATATATATATATATATATATACCACACACACACACACACATCACATCATCACATATATATACATATGCACACATGCATGCACACGCACACACATATATTATTATATTATATGCTGAAAGATACGCATGCGCAAGTATGTAATGTACATGCAATAACACTCGTGTACACACGCAAACCACGCATACATATATAAAAACTTTTACAAAAGTAAAAAAATAATACATAAGTATATAAATATAGTAGTATATAAATTTCTAAACATCTTAAGATGAAAAGAATCAACATATCAATATATCGATATATCAAATAATCAATATATATATATATATATATATATATATATATATATATATATATATATATATATATATATATATATATATATATATATATATATATATATATATATATATATATATATATATATATATATATATATATATATATACGTATTTACGTATGTATACATATTGATCTGGCATATATTGAGGATGTCGACGACAATCTTTGTAGGTTGATATGAACCTACCGAGCTTAAATTGGCCATACAAGTGTAGCAAGATGGCTGGTTTTGAACAGGAGGCACCAATTTCCACAGGCGATTGAGTCCACAATTTAGAAAATATTGCGGGATTAAGCGACGCCACGAGTTTAGAGGATACCAGGTCGGGCAGAATCGTATGCAAATCTATTGCCACCTGCGACAATGCAACGGGTACGCATGAGGACTAAGCAGTACACCGTAAGCTGTAGTCTAGAAAGATTTGCATGAAAAAATGTTTTTCTTCGTCTAATCTAGCCTGCATACCTTCGGCACTATACAGTTGTCGGTCTCCAAAGATTGGTCGTATTTTGATTGCAATATTGAGGTTTTATGCTGGGTATCATAATAGTCTGCAGCATTCCTCAGCAACGCAGAAAGTTCTGCACTCT
>LUCW03001313.1:0-17704 GCA_001586965.3 Sphaeroforma sirkka | reverse complement strand
GCATAATCATCGCAAAAAAAAACAAAATGATGCCATGTGTCGTCTGATTTAGAAGGCTATGTAAGTTTATTGCTATGTTTAGAACCAGAATGATACACTACAATCCTGACTTCTTACTGATGTATGTTCTAACGAATTTTCCGTAACATTGAACTACCAAGATTGAGAGACCGGGCGTACATAATGTAGAGGACGATTGATGAAACTCAATCGAGACAAGGTGAAACAAACAATATGGATAGAACCCGGACACGTCACGCTAACTTTGGCAGCTGGGACAACTCGAATAGTCGATTCAATGGAGTTTAACTTCGCGGATATGGACGCTAGTAATGCTTTCCGAGTCACGAGAGACACCAGCAAACGACATCCGCATTTCACAGCAGTCAGTACTAAAGTATTAGACAAGCAACTTGAACGCATATGACAGCTCTCCGCAACAGTTGAGTGACGCATAAATCACGTCGTACAGAGACAAGCGGGTATTCAAATCAACGAATACGACACAATGCACCCTATGAGGCTCAGCGGAACCGACGTGTGTGCAGCAATATAAGCTTCGAGACGCAATACAACTTATCAGAGGGGGGAAAGAAACGAAAAGCGTAAGAAACGAAAAGCATCAATATACTGCAGACTTTCTTGCACCAAAGTAAATGAATATTGGGAATTTCGTGATTATGCGCTTCGGGCGATAAACGTACTTGTCACTCGAAGGGTGTTTGTAGTGTAGTACATACACTTTTTTACTTGATATACACATTAATCATCATTTTGCCACATGAAGGATGCTTGTTAGTGTGCATATACTTTCACTTGATATACGTACATAATTATTATTGCCACTTGAAGGATGTTTGTTAGTGTGCATATACTTTTCACTTGATATACACACATTTATTATTATTGCCACTTAAAGGATGTTTGTTAGTGTGCATATACTTTTCACTTGATATACGCACATTCATTATTATTGCCACTTGAAGGATGTTTGTTAATGTGCAAATACTTTTTACTTGATATACGCACATTAATTATTATTGCCGCTTGACGGATGTTTGTTAGTGTGCGAATACTTTTTACTTGATATACGCACATATATTTGTATTGCCAGACTAACCGCAAGTACGCATGCGCGTGATGACAGCGGAATCTCGTCAGCTCAGACTGATATCGTTTTGAACACGTTGATACCCGACGCCGCCGTACTAATGAGTACACTCGGACACTGGGGGTGCCAGTGGTGCTCCTTCACATCTTGTTGCCCCTGTTAGTTGTGAAATGATTTTACATTTAGTTACGCGTCCCATGCGTTGCATGGTTTGTATGGCGAAGATATACCTAACGATCCTGACTGCTGCTCAAAGGTTTGGGGTTTTTAGGGTTTTATAGATGTTGAATAATGAGGAATTTGGACAGGTGCAAATAGCGTCAGGACAAAAACCCACCCCAGTACGTTCACATCCAGGTGTATACCACACTTAAATCACACCACAGTATCACAATTCCGATTCTCGCGCTAAGGTCTCACATAATACCCTTCCGAATCTACTATATCAATCGCGGTCGCAGACTATCATAGACACACACACATCACGCGCACGCAACATCTTGCAAGAGAGTGAAGTCTCGAACTGACACACCTGATGAATGAACAGCAGTTGTGGCGGAACGTCTGGCGCATCACTCTGGCCAGATTCTTCTTTATCGTTCTCTACACTCAAGTCCCAGAGCGTCGTCTGATCATCAGCACCAGACACAGCCAAAACCGAGTCATCCGTGGGGTGCCATTCAACGCTTGTGATGGGCGCTGCGAGCATGTGAGAAGTGATTTGTTAAGGTGTGTGACTACATATACCGATCACACGGTTAAGTTGAACACAGTGAAGCCATGGCTAAGTTGAGTGCAGGCGACATGAACTGCATTGAATGAGCTAGGCTATTAATGAGCTAGGCTATAGCTGAAGATGACAAATGAGCTGGGCTATAGCATAGGATGACAAATGAGCTGGGCTATAGCATAGGATGAGAAATGAGCTGGGCTATAGCTGAGGATGATGAATGAGCTGGGCTATAGCTGAGGATGATGCCATCAATAATTGAGAAACATACTCAAGCTTTGCGAAATAATAAATAAATGAGGCTGGGACAGGAAACGATCGAAAACCCACATAGGCTTCGGATTGCTTAAGTGTTAGTGATGATGTGAGTGTCTGAATCAGACTGCGGGTGTACTGACGTTGAAGGAATTTTTCAGTAGAACATGAATATTCAAAGTTACGATCTCCCGGAGAAACAGTACGATTAAGCAGGCGTCATAGCCAATATACATTCTAGTGATCTGCTGCGTTTTATAACCTGGTACACTTGCACTTGACTTCAAATTCTAATTCGAATCGAATACAGTCCATGTTTTCGATAAGACACGTAAATCATCATAAAGCGGACCATAGCACGTACGGGGGATTAAAGTTGAACTTTGCGCACTTACCAGAATGCCACTTAAACGAAGCGACGGGCTGCACATTCGCACCTCCACTGGAAAAAGTTCGAAGATCCCACACTTTAAACTGACCATCGTCTCCGCCCGACACCATGAGATAGTTAGTGAGCTTATTCCAGCTCAATACATTCACGTCTACATCGTGTGCCTGCACAGTCAGTGCACTTCCATTCTTTTTCCTCGTGTCCCATATTCTGACCGTCTGTGTGTTCGGAAGACAACATCAATGAATACATCGTCTCCGCGCGTCGTATTGGCATGTAGGAATGGGTCAGATGCGATTGCTAACAAACCTCTTCTCCGATCGCCGCAACCGCTCTCGGAATATTTTCACTACATCAAAATGCATTGAATTCTATAGTTTATATATATATATATATATATGTGTGTGTGTGTGTGTGTGTGTGTGTGTGTGTGTGTGTGTGTGTGTGTGTGTGTGTGTGTGTGTGTGTGTGTGTGTGTGTGTGTGTATATATATATATATATATATATATATATATATATATATATATATATATATATATATACGCACCTTGTCACACGAAGCCGATGCCATCACATTCGGTTCTGAAGGACTCCACTGTATGTCTTCTACCGATTCCGTATGCCCTTTGAATGGTGTCTGATGATTTTTCGTATTGATTTGGGAAGATGAGGAAGTAAAATGAGACTTGAGAGTTGCCATGATCACATACATGCGAGCACAAGTACACATGTACAGCAGTTGAAGTGTAGATACCCCGATTGCTTGTGCAGCTTAGACCTATCAAAACACAAATCGCATTCACAGGTTATTTTGATACGGAAAAAACAGCTGAGCTTCGAAGAGCAAATACTTAATCTATTCTTTCAACACAGTTTTTTTTTATGTATATACACAGTTTCAAGCGTACGTGTATCGTATGTACTTGTGAGCACTACGCTTATAGCCATATACAAATTGAGTTGATACAAGTCAAAGCCACGCAACTAACGCCCCCGAACAACGCGACGAATTAGTCACACTTGAACAGCCAATACCGCACACTTCAGCTTGTAGTTCACCAACCGACACCTAGATACCGACACGTAGATTGAAATTAGCGGCTGTTCACAAGCTAGTCGAAAATCAAGCATTTGAGGTGTCCGAGTGAGGCAATACACAATACCTTATTGACATTCCAGCTGCCTTCTTGCGTAGGCTCCCAGAGATATATATGCTTGTGACAATCGCCGGATACGAACCGACCAGGTACAGTCGGTGACCAGTCCATGGAGTAGCCTGGTTAAACAGTTGTGCAGAAGAAACACAACCGAGATTAGCCAACCATGTAACTAATCAATACAGCACAAGCTGCCATTTTTAAATGTCAGCAGCAAATGCGCCAGTGGCACATCATACTGTGGTGAAAAAAACCAGCCTCGCCATAGAAGGGCTGCACAATTCAACATGTAGTGCAACGGAACCGACAATAATGCGATGCACATTCTCATCCGACCGTTTAATTCTATATAATGTCGTCTTACCTTCTGTAGGGTGTCCGTTGAATGTGAAGATGGGGTCTGTTTTGGCTGCCAACGGTACTGTGGGTGGTGTGTCCAGAGCTGAAATGTGTGCAGAGCCGTCATACATGGAAACCTAGATTGTGCAAAATATTATCTGATGAGAAAGAATGTGATTATTTCTCCAGAAAGAAAATAAATACGAGAACAGAGACGTGAATATACTTTTATTTGGAATTCAAAATATTAAAGATGTACATATGAATAAATAACAATATAATTGGTCAATACAGCATATACGATAAACTGGTTTGCATAATTTACGAACAGATACATACAACATCTGCTCGCCACATTCCATACCTTTCCAGTTTCTGACCAGACCGCAACTACGCCTGGCATGGTGGGTGAGGCTCGCACTCTATTGATGCCTCCGTTGTGTTTGATATGGTGAGATGTGAGAATGGCGTCTTCGTCTAAGGCATCATCATCATCATCATCCGACGCATCTGAGTCTACATACAGAAAGGTAGATATGCAAGCCGTGATTAGAATGAATACCTCTGCTCGCATAAACCTGTTTGTTCGACTTTAAACGATCAAATAAACGCCTTTAACTACACGCACGAGGTGGCTATCAATGCCTCGCACTTCCATCCCATATTGCAACTCTGTCTAGAACCTTGCATACTTAATTATTGAACATTACATGAAGATGGGCATCACGAGCTAAACACTTTCTAAAAAGATGTAATTGCATAAACAAATCGTCAGCACAGTACAGTACAAACGCAAGAACCAGCATCGAGAGCTTCAACCACTTACCATTATCGAACTTTGTTTTGTGCATTTGCGATAGCTTCATGAATATAATCTTATTCTGGTGCGCCTTCTCCGCCTGTGTGCCACCCACCAGGTACGTGGTCATGGGGAACTTTGTTCGGTTATCGCCTAGACCATCCGGAATGATATCAAAGCTCAGACACGGCCACTCTACATTAACAGAATGTAACATGTCGTACGCAGACAGATCCACCTCCAAAGCTTCGTCATCTTCGATAGCATCCCCTGGTAGATAGGCTTTCTCTACTTCGGGTTCATCCTCGGCTTCCATATCATCCCCCTCTTCTGTTTCTCCATTTGCGGTGTCTGTAGAAAGATATGGGTAGAAACGTGTGACTACTAACTCGCATCGCTCGTACTAAAGAGAACTAGCCTGATGTCACAAGTTCTAATACGTGACGCGCGCAAGTGTCTATTCAAGATTTATTCAGGAGATGAATAGTGTACTCCCTCACATGCGACCACAGTAGGGTATGTCGACGTTGAAATAGACACTACTGCTACAGCTACAGTTTCAAATAGAACAACAGTGCGATTGGCACGATGATATACATGAGGCACTGAACTCTGTCAGCAAAGATTGCCAGAATTTCTCTCAATGTATTGTCAGGTGGTGCACGTGTGGCTGGTACTTTAAGAGATGCGATTGCGTGAGTAGTCTACGCGAGTGTACGTCATGAAAACAGTAAGATAAGTACCATCAGCAAATACGTAGAGACTATAATACCTATGTTGTTTCTTTGTACTAATCTCTGGCATGCAAAATAAGTATATAAACATGCACCCAATCCAATTTAAATGCAATGTAAGGTCTAGTGCATTTGTACACATGATACACAGATACACGTAACCCACATATGCCCTGTATGCTAATTAGCATGAGAATATAATACTTATCATAGGCAACAATTGAGAAGAACATACAGGCTCAATTAGAGATGATGACATATATGTCTATGCCTGTGAGTTCAAAGGTTCATTAAAGGAAAACGATATAGAAGATACTTACTGGCCTTAGGAACGTGAATATCGCCATCGAATCTCCACATTGGTTTATGTATGTCAGATGCAGCACGCATTTCTATATATCACAATTGCAACAATGTACAGAATGCTATAAACCCAAATCGCAAACAGGCGCATAATGATTTGAATAATTATTAAAGGCATGGTATATTTCATACATACATAAGGAAGATAGCCTAAACATCTTGCTATGAGTATGGTTTGCAATTCTGCAAAATTGCTTGCCCAGCCCACGTTAAATTTCAGTGACTCCCAGTCAAATTACGGTATCAGCATACACTCCATGAATTAATATGGAGTGCAAACCCCAAAAAAGGATATCATGTATATGTACGTGTAGAACAGTATAACCACAAACACACAAACAAACACACATATATATATATATATATATTATAGAGACCATGCACACGTAAACACAATGAATAAATATGCATACAAATACAAATACAAATACACATATATATATATATATGTATGTGATGATGTGTGTGTGTGTGTGTGTGTGTGATGATGATGTGTGTGCGTGATATTGATGATGATGTGATGATGTGATGTGATGATGATGTCGATCATATGTTATACATACAATATGTGTGTGCATAAATATATACAAGTATTACATATGAAATTATATATATGGCTATATATTGCATATATGTATAAATATATATATATATATATATATATATATATATATATATATAATATAACATATGTATGGCATGTAATAACAATGCATGTGTGTATTTGTTTGTTTTGATCTGTGATGTGGTTATGTGTTGCATTGTGTGCACATATCTATGCACATATATATGTACATATGTATATATATATATATATGTATATAATAATATATAATAATATTATTATATATAATGATATTATATATATATATATATATATGTTAATATTAATGATCCTATGTGCGTAATATGTATTATATATTAATATAATATATGTATATATATATTATATGTTATATATGTATATATATATATATATATTGTTATGCATATATATATATATGTATATGTATATATGCGCATGCATATATATGTATATATATATATATACAGATATATATATATTATTTGTTATATTATTATTATATAATAATATATGTAATATCAATATATATATGTATTAATGTTTTAATATTGTAATATATATATATATGTAATATGCATGTGATGATGATGATGATGATTGTTGTTGTTGCGTGTGTGCGTGCGTGCGTGCGTGTTGTTGTGTGATGTCCGTGTTGTACGTGAACTGATGTATGTGACAATGATAATCTTTTAATATATATATATTATTATTATATAATATATAATATATATGTATAATATATATTATGTATATGTAATATATATATATTATATATATGTATGCATATATATATATTATATATATATATATATATATATATATATATATATATATATTATATATATATATATATATGTATATATATATAATAAAATTTATATAAAGATCCATATATACATATAGGTCAATATATATATATATATATATATATATGTATGTGTTAGTAATATGTGTGTGTGTGCGTATGTGTGTGTGTGTGTGTGTGTGTGTGTGTGTGTCATGTATGCATCAATATATATATGTATATATATATATATATATATGTGTGTGTGTGTGTGTGTGTGTGTGTGTGTGTGTGTGTGTGTGTGATGTGTGTGCGTGTGTTGTGCATGTGCGTATATTCATATATATATATATATATATATATATATATATATATATATATATATATATATATATATATACCTGTACATATATATAAGCATAAACACGTGTATAAAATGTATATATGGCTATATATATTTACGAATTTACGGTTTGAAATGGGAATTATCATCTATACAATGGCATAAGACTACGCGCGCCCTCGACATATACTGTGAAGAACAAACATACCAATCATATCATCTTCATCCCCTTCGGCTTCTTCCTCGTCTTCATCTTCAAATTCGTCCTCCCAGGGATCTTCAAAGCCACCGTTATCGTCGTCAACTTTCATGACTGTGTCCTTAGTATATGGCTGACGCACGTGGTCATCGTCCCCAGATGGGGCTGATCGCTTTCCAGCCATGGTATAATAGTTGATATTGTGCGGAGCTCAGAGAGTTTGTATGCCTGTACTATCCAGGTTCACGCGTTCGTAAGCTGGTGACTATGTGGTGTGTGTACCAGTTAAGAACTATATGAGACTATATAAGGTCCACCTGCAGGATGCCTCCTACTATTACTATTCACTATTCAGGTCATATCAGTAATATTTAGTAAAAAAACACGTGCCGCTGCCAAAAGTGATGATGTCCAGTTGTCCAATCAAACCAAAAGTAGGGCAGCCCATTGTTTTATTGAAAAAAGGCTTTCATGACATCTCTACTCTCCACAGACGAAGTTATGAACCGACCGACACTACAATAGTGTATCTGACTATTCGGGCCTAATTAAAAATTCATAAGGTGACATCAGTATTAACAGTATGAGAATTGAGAATGTATATAATATATATGTTATTCTTATAACAATTAGTGACCAGTAGTTGAATTGTCTGGTCGGGATCAGTACATGGGCGACTGATCAAAGAATTTACTGGACAATATATATATCACATGATTAGTGCACATTCTGCGCATAACGTAGCTGTATAATACTATGAGTGTAGCACGCTTCATCCGAAGCGGTATTCGGAATGGACCCCTCTTACGACAGGAATCCAATTGGCCGCGAACTCCAACACTTCACTCATCGGTGCGAGAGTACACCGATGAGACGCCCAAGGTACCTGAACTGCTCGCTAACTATATATCTGTTTTGAGTCCTATATATGTGTCCAGACCTATGTATGTGTTTTAATAATTTGGAGCTGCGGTTCAGCATTGATACGCAGTTCCATCAGCAATACAAATACGTACATTCCTGGCATTCCTTTAAAGGTAGATTGCACGGTACGCAGAAGCTTGCGTTCTTTTTTTTAGAATCCAGTTTTTCGTTCCTATCACTGTTATTTGTACGGCTGGATATCTGTCACTCCGCAACGGACTGGTTTTTATATATTGGGGTGCCAGATTGCTCACATATAAACCTGCGTGGGAGTTCTGATATCTTCTTTAACGAACATGTGCGTATATATTTAACAAAGTAAATTTTTATATCGAGCTGGACACTTTGTGTCTGTGCAATCGGTTCTTCAGATATGTCTATATCCATGCCGACTTTAACAAATCATGGTTTACTGTGCTGATGTATATGGGTTTTGTTTGTTTGGACTTGAAGTCGTGCAGCCGAATGCAATCTCCCTGAGTGTAGTATACCTATATATTTTTATTACTGGTTTCATTCGCGCGCTTTGTAGATAACTGTTTCCCGAGTGTGGAATAGTTTGTTGCATTGGGGTCCATCTATGTGTATTCTGTTATTGCTGTTTTGTGTGTGTGTGTATGTTTATTCGTACATATTCATATATTCATTGATATATATATATATATATATGTATATATATATATATATATATGTGTGCGTGTGCATGCATATGTATGTATGTATGTATGTATGTATGTATGCATGTATGTATATATATATGTGTGTGTGTGTGTGTGTGTGTGTGTGTATGTATGTATGTGTATGTATGTGTTGATATATATATATATATATATATATTATATATTGCATAATGCATGTATGTACGTACGCGCGCATCCATCCATCAAACATATATACGTGCGTGCGTTGTTTGATTATTAATATTATATATATATTATTATATATATATACATATACATATACGCGCGTGCGTGTATGTATGTATGCATTATGTACGTGCGTACGCATATATACGCATATATACATATATGTTGAGGCAGGTGTGTGCATATTATGTACATATACATATATATATATATATGTGTGTATGTGATATGTGTATGATTATATTATATATATATATATATATATATATATATATATATATATATATATATATATATATATATATATATATATATATATATATATATATATATATATATATATATATATATATGTATGTATATATATATATATATATGTATATATCGTACCAGCTAGCAGATATGAGTTAATACTGAAGTGACATTAGGTTTTAGAGCTTACTGTTGATTGTTCTTGTATGCAGCTGTGCGTGCATGTCGCCGTCACTTAGCTGATTCTGCACTCTCCAGCGATGCCTTCATCCAGTCACATGTTTACAATACGGAACATTTCCGTATATCTAACTCTCTACTTACCGGTATTTCAGTGTTGTAGGTTTGTTGTACATTTAGAGTGGTTATGTCAATCTGGACATTGCGATCCACCTTAATCCCTTCTGACATAACATAGCAAGGGTACAATCTATCGTACGCAAGCCATTATGCACGTGACACAAGTGTAAATTCAATTTGGAGTGCCGTGCTCTGACGACGTACGCATTAACTTGACGTACAATGCATACCTTACGCATTAACCTCATGTACAATACATACCTTACTCATCAAATTCACGTACAATGCATACCTTGCGCATTAACCTCACGTACAATACATACCTTACTCATTAACTTCACGTACAATGCATACCTTACGCATTAACTTCACGTACAATACATATCTTACGCATTAACTTCACGTACAATACATACCCTATTCATTAACTTCACGTATAATGCATACCTTACGCATTAACCTCGCGTACAATACATACCTTTCTCATTAACTTCATGTACATTGCATACCCGAGAGCTCTTTCAGTTGGTCGGTGGTCATACACGCGCCTATATATCGTGTTTCGTTGTCGAATATCCCATGGTAGTCGTCATCGTTCACGCACTATCTGTGCTTTATATATCCATGCAACTGAAATTGCTACACACCAAATAATCTGAACCAAATATGAACCAACGTACACTCTCTCCAAATGGTTGGGCAGGATTTTGATCCGCGCGACATGTGCTGTATGAGTGGATGTGCCCATTGCGTTCTCGACGACCTGTACGAGGAGGCTACTAAGGCCGAGGCCGAGGGGAAGGATGTTCCTAAAATAGATCCAGCCATCAAAGCATTCATGGATATGGAAAAGAAACAGAAAGAGAAGGCGAGACTGCGAGAAGAGGCCAAGAAACTCAAGGAGGCGCAGAATGAGGTTCCTAGTTGAGGCACAGGTATCGATGATAGGTCGACGAGAGAATGGGTTTCGGGTCAAATCGTTCAGAAACCGAGACCGTGGGTGCGCTTAGCAGGCCGTACTATCGTTGAAGGCGCGAATTAACAAGCCTTCTGTTTCAACAAGACCGGTCCGAGTGCAAATAACTGGCTTAGCTCATCGATTAATGGTACCATATCAATTTCCCACTATGAAACTATTGGTTATGGTTACTCGAGGGTAGGTTTTGGTGCTTACCACCTAGTGGTCGTTAGCGCGGCATACACGCTCCATTGTGCGGTCTGGCGAGGCAGGAGGCACACGGATTGCAGTGAGACGAATTCCGTGTCCAGCGGGTGGGGTGGGGGGCGATTGGGTTCTATTTAGACAACTAATCTGCATCGCCTCTAAGTTTCACCAACGTGCTGTTCGGTAATTGTTTTCCCGGTGTCTCGTACGCTCTCACGTGGTGTGCTGGCGGCCGGGTGGGACCAGTATAGACCAGCGCAGATAGAATCAGGACAGAGTGTGTTTATGGATATACGCGCTGCTGTGCATTCTGTACACGGTGCATGTGAATCGTGTAATTTTGTGTGGGGACTTCTGGTCTCGTCACTTGAGTTCCTATCGGAGGAAGATTTGAAGACTGGGGTAGTGCGTAACCGGAGTTGAAGAGTCTCGGTATCGACTCTCGAAATGAACGATGCAAATCTGGGCTATGAACAGGTTGTTCTTAGCTTAATGTATTATTGTAAGTAGTATAAATAGCACCAGAATTTTATCGCAGCGCGGTATATTCTGATGTTGGCAAGTTGGTGAGTGGTATTGAGCTCTTCTCACTTCACCTCTAGAAGATAACTAGAGTGAATAAATATAACAGAAGTAAAACGAACTGCTGTTTGAATACTGAAGTGGGAGAGGTTATGGAGCAGTTGTCAATTCAGACGCGCCATATGCTGAGCGAAACGAAAGAGTGCGTCGGTGGAAGGTTTCTAAAGTATCTGAATACACTGGCGCGAATATCGTAACGCATCTGCACGAAGCAAATTGCCTTTTAACGTATTTATTTCATAAATTCTGCACTGGATCTTGGTCCTATAAAAGATCCGGTGTGTTTGTAACTCGTGTGATTTCCGTTACACGAGACGTTATCAAGAAATACTTTGCCCTTATAGCTTCGATGGCAGTAGATTCTCAAGGAATACCAAGCGGAAAATCAGCTAGCAGCGACATTGCATATTCACCATGCACCTGCAACTTTTAGATTTGTTATAATGCACTAGGCATCAATGGGGTTTTAAAAAACCTCACTATTTCTAGAGACAAGAAGACTCCCTTACGCGTGCAGTCCTGTCTGTCATTGTACAAGAAATGAATAGTCACCATCCACATTTAGTCTTGCGTATTCCGAGTGAGATCTCGGAACAACTAGCGCACTTGTGTTAGAGACAAACAAGTGGTGGCATGGTGCACCGTCCATGTGAACCATAAGGTGACACATTGGTAAAGAAACCTCGCTCCTCACTGCAATAACATCACTAGAGAGATCGTTGACATACTCGCGGGTTCGTATGCAGGACTGTCATAGCAAGAGCCGAACGTCCATGAGCGTATATTTTTAAGTTCGCTGATGTTTTGAGCTAAAAATACAGATGACACGGTGTGCGATGACTAAGACGGTAATCAAATACCCTAATGCGCACATCAATAGCTCGCTTAACGCATGTAGATCTGAGGATAGTATACACTCTCCTTTTCGGTCCAATACTAGTAGCTGGCCAGAGTACTTCGCGCACCATTCGCCACCTCAATATCCATAGCAAGAGTTCGACTCACGCAGCGTTCCGCGGACAGCACATCCTCCCTCAAATGGAAAGAGAAAGCATAGCCACACGAGCGTGCATATCGATCACGTATTGAACCCGTACTCTCTGTAGTAGTGCGGGAGTAGTTGAGGCAAATCGTCTATTCGGAGAGCCTGTTTTCAGGTGATGAGAAACAAAGCAATCATGCGTAACGAGTGTCGTGCCTTCTCTTTTACACCCTTATGTAAAGTTGATCCAGTCAAGTAAGCTGATGACCTCTAATAAGGGCGATGCGAGCGTCCACCTCAGAAATCGCTATCTGACGATATGCCACCATCCTGCGCACTCACAGATCCGCCCGCTTTCTTGAACCCCACGAATGGGTTAGATGTGCTTGTCTGGGCTGTGGTTGTTTGTGACGTGCCGTGCGCATCGCTGGCATCCCCACCCGCACCAACAGCTACAGCCGCATTCCCCTGACCATCCAATATGTCCACTATACCAGAACCAGGGTTCAAGGCCGCGGCTTCTCCTTTCACCGTCTCTGTGGTGCTGTCTATATGGGCATCGTTCAACTCGCCTGCAGATTCACCGTCCGAGCGCTGTGACGTGGTCGTGCTAGGCGCTGCTGGTTTCGCTGCCGGGCTAGTTGCTCTACCGTCTGCTGCACGACCTGTTTGCACTCTGGCCGTGCTCTCAGCATCCTCTCTGGATACAACCACACCGTGTTCAGTACTTGTATCTAAGCCCGCAGTCTCCGTGTCTGCGATACTCACGTTTGATGTCTCGTTATCTCTCCTTGTTTGCCCAAGCCTGCTAGCCATCACATCTGCCCATGCACTCCGTTGTGCAGTGGCACTACTCTGTACAGCATCCTCGCTTTCTTGTGCGCCGTCACTGGCAGCACTGCTGCCACCTTTCTTATCTACACCTATTCCATCTACCGTGCTTTTTTCACCGGAGCTCTGTTCAAGTAAGTCTTCCTGCAGAAAGGATTCTAAAGCCCGTGAGGCTTCTGTGCTCCTGAGTGGTTGTGTCTCATCAAATGGCACTGACCGGCTCGCATGTGACGGTAGTAATGACTGTGGCCGTGATTGCGTCGACGTCTGCGTGGAGGTGAACGTTGGTGTTTTGACTGAGGTTGTTGGGCTGGCCGATGCTACACCGTGTCCCACAGGCTGCCCTTCGGAACTCGCCATTGTACGCGAAGTGCTCGCTGTGACATGTCCAGTGCTGCCTGATGCACTCGGGGACTCCGTTTGGATCGGTGTGCTGGAGGCTGGTTGGGCGAGGGGGTGTGTGTTGTACGCCGTCATATTCAACAGTATCTGGTCCAGGCCGCTGTGCATGTTTTGTAGCATGGCCAAGCGATTGATCATTCTCTGTCGCTCTTGTTGGTACTGTTCGTCTGTGAATGGTCCTTTCGGCAGATAAGTATCGCCTGTGGAGGGAGTTGCAGGTAAACGTCAATCAGCAGAAGGCAGATACAGCAAGGATGTCAAACAATAGACCCCGTGTTCAAAAGAGCAACCTAGAAATCCGTGTGTTGTGCCCACCGCGGCGGGTCTAAACAAGCTGCGGCTATATCGTATCCAGTACATATGCGTTGCACATTTCAGTGAGAGCTGATGACAAGCACACCTACCGATAACTCCTTCCTGACTGCTCGGGCCCATAGAGTGCAGGGGTTGGGTTGGGAGACCACCAGCTGCCCTCATAGGATCTGTAGGACCAGTGATTAGTTATTTGAATTGTGAAGCGGCAAGAAGGTACAAGTGAGAAGCTTGAACAAACAAGTATGCTACAGGCAGCGTGCAACTGTTCCGACTAATATGACCAACCAGATCGGCTTGAAGCTTGAGCTATCATTATCAACTGAACGTGTTTCATATAGTTTTGTGCGAAATAATGAAAGCGAGAACCGAAGTACGATAATACAAATCCAGACAGGTTTGAAAAATCGAAGATCTAGAGAAACCGCGACGTAGCGTGCAAGTACTTGGCGAATTCACGGGAAATGCCGCACACAAGACTCACCGCTCTGAAGCGAGGCCGTAGGAACAGGCCTATCGCCAGTCAACAGAGAATACTGGCCAGCTATCGATTGCGATGGTGTGTATGCGGACGTTTTGGTGTGTATATGTGTATGCGCGGCGGCAGAACTGTTTGCCGGTGCCGTGTGGTGGGTGGGTGCTACTGGCGCAACGTGCGGAGCCACAGACTGAGGACCAACTACCCCCGGAACATGTGACTGCACGTCTGATGGCGCGTTGGCAATCGAGGACGCATCGGACCTAGCCGTGTTTTGTGGCTGGGCCTGGGCCTGGGCCTGGGCTTGTTCTTGTGCTTGTGCTTGATTCTGAGCGGCTGGCTGTTGTGCATTATTTGCTTCTGGCTGGTTGCGTTGCGCCAATCGTGCGGCCGCGGCATATTGTGCTGCGTGTTGGTGTGTTGCCGTATAACAATATGTAAGATATACATGCTGGAAATTCTTGTACATCAATACCTTCACCCATATTCTTAACGCAATGCAAATGGTACCTCTACCTGATATGTAACTAGAAGTATGCATATCGATTTTAAGCGCCTAAAGCTAATATATAGCGCTTTTAAAAACAATAAAGCCCAGAGACATCCCGATCAAAACGTATATCCCTGATTGGATTCGTTTGACCAAACAGCTGCACTTCACAAGCGAACAACATGTATCAATACAACGAATCGCTACATTTGTATACCGATCAAAATCACAAACCGACTGGGTTACCATGAACCTATCTCGAAACACTTTCACCTGGCCTGGTCCTCGCCCAGAGCCGAAGGTTTGCAAATGTGTTCTTTGTAGAAAACATACATTCGAGAACAGGCCTTCTACAGGTGGGGCATGTGCGTTGTCGTTCCAGCCATGATCGCAAACAGGTCAGATGAAAGATGTGTCCACAAGGCAATCTGACAGGCAAATTCGGCAAGATACACGGGGGAAGCGAAGAAATCAGTCCTATGAACAATATATTGCGTTCCGATAACCGTAAAGCATATGCATTTCATATCACAAATGTTCCGATGACAAGCATACAGAACCCGTTGATACGCGGAGTCGCTGATTTGCAACTCATCACATATCAAAGAAGCACAGCTGATGAAGACAATATTACCACTGAATATCATTCCATGCGAATGATGCAGCTATGTTGCACGTTGCTACATTTGCAGCTAAAGCGCTAGCAAACAACAGAGTTGCAAGTTGCTACATTGTACTCACTTTTTGGAGCCAGCTTCCATATCTTCTCGGCAGATAATGCATGTGCTATCCATAGCCGCAAGCTCTTCTGGTGTAGCATCCGGATACCTGTTTAGGGTAGAGGAGATCGGAACAAGATGTAGTCAGAGCGATAGTCATGTGCGCAATGTGGTACTGATAGGGCAATTAATTACATGCACATGCAGCTACACTTGCATAATTCCTCATTAAACTTCAGAGTATTCTGCAGCTCGGCAGAAAGCCACGAACTCGTTTCGAGCTCCCAGGTCTCTGTAACCTTAGCATCAAACTACACGAATTACCATATAGAAATAAAGTACTAGGTCAAGATGCAGAACATACCACAATACATACAAACAAACAAAAATTTACACGATGACGTGTCCACCGAAACTGAACAAGCCACGTACATAATTCAGCAAGCACGGCAATTGTTATAATCACTGACGTCGACACAAGCATAGGTCGATCACATGCGTGAGAGGTGTTGTTGGAAAAGACATACTAACGCACTTCAAAGCCTGAGTTATTCTCGTGCACATACGAAGCACCCCAGTCACCTCGCCGATCTATTTCTCGTCACATACACATGAGGATAACTACATGTATGCACATACATTGCAGATGTCACGCCGACCTTGAGTGGTTGACACGTACGAATCCCTATAGTGCACAGACTGCGTCGTCGAGCGTACACGAAATCAAGTAGAAATACACTACACTAACATTATAACTCTACAAACCCCAGACGTTTTGCAGCGGTGCACGTTACAGTCAGCTACAGCGTACACCTACCTTTCGTTCATGTTGGACGTGGCCTGGTGGTACTGTACCATATCACGTACACGCTGCACGAACGACCTTAGCGTCATGTAAAGATCGCGAATGATGTGCAACGGTAGTCCATAGTAGTTCATCACAATACCGAAGAAGCAGCAGTAGAATATAATTCTGATGAAATCTGCAGATTTTAGTGTGCATAGTAATTGAGGGAGTGCGTTTTGCCAACAATGATTGCTAACTAAAACCCCAAATACTGCAATATATCAACCCCAGCTGTCGTCGTACCTATCAAGAAAACAACCAAGTGCATAGCGTGCTGTCCGTACCAACTATATACTAATATATCGTACAATATTCTGCTACATTATTCTGCTCTACGAGAGTACTGATGAATACCACAGTAGCACTAGCACCAGGCCTGAGAAGGCAAATTGTTCTCTGAAACTATGTATGTCAGCCACAGCTCGAACTGTCCGCACCAAAACAGTAGCTGAAATTTACTCGTGTGGGTTCTGTTCTGTGTACCAACTTGTGTCATACCTATACATAGCTCCACGTAGAAGATAAACATGGACTTGCGTTCCCATGGCGCTTCGCTCAGTACTTCGATGCAATTCAGCATGTACTTGAGTGTGATCGATATCACAGATGATGCCAGAATGGTAAACTGTATAATAGGAGGAAACGATTAAGCAAGTGACATTGATCACAATAGGATGGGCTTCGATATCATCACAATCGATACAACTTTAAAATGCTGTAAACTACATTAGGATACGTGTTTCATATGCACTCAACACAACA
>LUCW03001311.1:7500-15226 GCA_001586965.3 Sphaeroforma sirkka | reverse complement strand
TTTTTTTTTACGTGTAGTTTAAATACATCAATCTATGTTACTTTGTATGGGTTATACCTAATTCAGTTAGCTTAAGAGTAGAATCAAAATCTGTATAATTGTGTACATATATAGATGACCGCGACAGTATATATAAGCGAACTGTTGCCATGGTTTAAGCCAGCAGTTGAGTGTCCATAGGGAACTAACTTATTGTAGGCGCCATAAGAGTGTGGGCTGGCGTATATAAGTAGGCACCTTGAAGTGGTCAGTCTCCATAGTTCTCAGAAGCTATCATACCATTTTAATACACAGTACAGGATACATAAATTCCACATAAGTACTCACAGTATATATATATATATATATATATATATGTGTGTGTGTGTGTGTGTACATAGTGTATGCATAGTGTATGCAAAGTTCAAATATCTGCATCATGTGAACGGGTGAACGGTGTTATTGCTATTGTATATCGTGTGCATGAATTATATTGTACTATTACACTTTTGTTTTCTACCGTTCTGTGCTGTGGTATTTGTACATACGGTAGTTCATATGCACAATTTTATTTAGATGTTCTCATAATCACATGTTGATTAGCATGGTTGTATTGCAGATATGCCGGCTACTTATTAGTGACGACCTCGGTGATCTTTTGACATCATCTACTTATACCCACGAGCGACTTGTAGCTTATTCTGTATACCTTGATTATTTTCGCTTGGCGTTCGAGTGTAACGAAGTTGTAAATCATTGTCCGCCCTGCTCTTCCCATGTTCGCGGCGAAGTTTGTCACCGTATCCTTTTTTTCCTATAGTGTGACACTTCTGCGTAAACTCGTCTGCAGAAAACTAACATCCCTTATAACTGCATATGCTGAGGGGAGGAATCGTCTAAGCTATATGATAGTTGGAAAAATACGCTTTCTCGTATCTGAATGTACCGTTCTCAATTTCTGACTGTGATTCAATATTCAGCTCAAAAGTACGGGAAGAGCAAATACGCAACCGCTTAATACAGCGACTGGTAGAGACCGGGGAGAAGGAAAGGTACGCGAACTATTGCTTTTTATTTGAGACAAAGGCGTCCGAATTAGATGAGTTGTGAATATTAATGTAGAATGAAGTTGATTTTGTGTCAAACCCCTTTCACAACGCAGTTGAATCTGTTGTTACGACTACCATTAATCTTTTCCCCTCACGGTGGAATTTGCTTAGTAGTTACATCCGACTCTTCCATCATATATAGGCTGAAGGAAGCCTTGAGACAAAATCTAGAGGAATGTGGGTGGAAAGAGAGCGTCACGAATGAATGCAAAAGTGAGTTATAAATTGCAGAACATTCTTTGCATGTTCACTCATTGATTTGTTTACCAATCTGCGGTGTCTGGCCATTGGCTTCCAATTCTATACTTCACATCCAAATATCTCCGGCTGGCCTATTTTTCGCGCGCCGCAATGCCATACCCATACAATGACTCCTTACTTCCTGAAAAATCAGAACTCATAGAAGACAAGATAGCCGAGAAAGGCGTAGACAAGGTCTCGGTCGAGGACTTGATACCCGAGCTCACGAAGTTTGGCAGAAGTATGTCGTACTCTGGTCGTATATTGATTGGGCAAGAATGTCAAAAAAAAAACCCGTATTCCCGAAGCATATTCAATCTCGGTTTAGGAAGTTACTTAATGTAGGTTTCGTAGAGAGGTCTACATGCTATATTCTCACACAAACATCGCTCTACAAACATTTTGCAGAAGAGGTTCCGGATCACGTCAAGAATGAGCTTTTGATTGATATCAAACAAGTTCTCGCGGACCAAAAGTAAAGGCAGTACTAGTCTGAAGCAAATGGGAGCGCTCAATGTAAGATAGTCTTCGCTCCTAAAATAAAACATTCAAATATTAGCATACATTAATGAGTCGCTAGAGAAATAGGAAATACTTTCAACGATTTTATTAGATCTTGCAGTATTCTAAAAGAGATACATCATACAATACGTAAATGCCCATTATCTCCACTGTTTTCCAGACTAAGGTTCGTTTCTATTACTTTCAGGTTTTTTACTCTTTGTTGGCGAACTCGACACCCTTCTTGATGCTTCCCTTTAGCTCGGGTAGAAGAGCTTCTAGACCCTTCTTCTCGTAGTCGTTCATTTCGGGTAGTCCTAGATTGCACTCCATACCACGGGGCTGTTATAGTATTGAATCGATACATTCGTTAGACCATTAAATTCCAGATTTAGTAGGATGAGCTTTCACTAAATATCTATACATGCACAAAACTTAAAGTCTTGGGGGAAGTTATAACTGAATTTCTGTGCGACATTGCAATATCTCACAATTCCGTATTCAGCGCGGACGTGTAGCATTCATAAGCAGACGACTGAAGCAATTCATAAGATAAGAATACATTCAAGTTTCAATGTAAGTGATAATCCAGTTTGGGATGCCACGTGGAGATGCAAGCATCAGATACAAATCTTTGAACTCTGAAATATACATCCTAATCCTGTACATAGAACTAAACAAAGGGGATGCAAGTTGTAGACGGTTCAAATCAATTAGGGACTCTACCAACACCGTCCATCATCTAGGAACAAAAAACGCTTATTCTTTTGCGAAACGCCAAAGGCTACCTAGTTGAAGGTAACTGAAAATATAATTGCATTCGCAACATCTGTATGTATATATATATACATAAAATATTATAGGCACAAGAAACAAACAAAATCCTTAGCTCGTATTTAGATAGAGAACTTACGCCAAGAACGACGGGGGTGGAGAAGTACTCGGCAGAGGTGACGTCGCTCTGCACGTATGAGCATTCTACATTGTACTCGCCATCTAGACCTTTTAGGACGTTGCTGGCGAAACGGGCGCCGGCGAAGGCCATAGATAGAGTGGCGGATCTGAAGGATAGGATAGAAGAAAAAAAGCAGTATGAATACCTACAACAGTTGTAAACAAACTAAATATGCGCTGCAGACAAACTTACGAACAAAATGTGAAAGGATACAAGAACAAGGCATTTTCAGACACATACCCAGTTCCAGCCTTGGCCTCAACAACCTCGGTTCCAGCGTTTTGGATACGGGTTGTTAGTGCATCACGCTCGGCATCGCCAAACTCAGCCTAGTGATTTTTATTGTCGACAGAAGAACATACATATGGAGACGGCAAATTAGTTAGCGAACGCACAAGTAGGTGGCAAGAGTGTCAGCCAAAAGACCGGACACAAACACACACAAACACAGGTGCTACAATCAGAAAGTCGATCTCGCCTCTATGAGTCAATAAACTGATTCTATTCAATCTACAATAATGGCATATACTTATTTTCTTAATTTCGACAGCCAGAAGGTTTGTGTACATAGAAAACGAGCTGGAACGCAAATTTACCTTGGGGGTGACCTGTGAGAGGATGGGTAGAATGGTGATACCAGCATGTCCTCCGATGACGGGCACGTGAGTCTTCTGGGGATCGGTACCCTTGGCGTCACCAACGAACTTGTTGGCACGTACTACATCAAGGGTGGTTACACCAAAGATCCTATGGAAGGGCAAAAACGAATAAATCAGAATTTATGTGTAGATAAAGACGTCAAGAGTAAATAGATACCAGAAGCGGTAGCCAGGATATCACGCTAAAAGAGTGCTATTGCCTGAACATGAACATGAATTAAAATCAAAATCGTTGCTGGAACCAAGTTTCAACATACGCGAGTTGAATCGGCATCAGAAAAAAAATACGACCCTACATACACGGATCTGGATATTATTATCAATATTGTAAAACCAAAAACAGTACATATCAAACGGCATCCTACACAATGTCACATACTTGCGAGGATTGTACACTCCGTGCTTCTTGAACACCTCTGAGGCGATTGGCACAGTGGAGTTGACAGGGTTGGAGATGATGCAAAGGGCAGCATCGGGACAGTACTTGGCACAGCCTGTGGCGAGGTTCTTGACAATTCCAGCGTTCGTCTACAAGAGAAGGAAGTGATGTCTATAGATCAGTACCTGTGTAGATTCAAGAAAATGTACCCGAGTAGATGCAAGTATATACCAATATATTATCGACATTATTTGTTCTTAGTGCATGTATAAAACTTACGTTGAAAAGATCGTCACGAGTCATTCCAGGCTTACGGGGAACTCCGGCGGGGATGACTACTACGTCACAGCCAGTAAGAGCTTCCTCGAGCTCAGCATCACCAGTGTGTCCAGTGACCTGAATTTGCGATAGGAGTGTATTTAAGAAGTATGAACACCGGAGGCAAATCTGCGTATAATCTACAAATCTTGTAGCGATTGATGAGCGCTTACTTTTAAAAGCTTCAAATAAACAGTGTGCCCATTGGCATTAGTTGAGAACAGTTACACGCGTCGAATGGAATATCGCAAAAAACAACAACACGACCACCCCTACTGCAAAGCACTCGTACGAGATACATTGCACACCTTGTTCAGTAAGAATGGGTATATCATGGTAATCTGAAAATAATATATACTGAACCTTGGCGTACAAACGAGATACAGAAATCATAAGATTTCTTACCTTGCAGGCGAAGTTGTTGTGGCTCACGTCGGCAGCAACACCGGGAGTGTTGACCACATCGAAGAGAGACAGGTGAGTCACACGAGGATCCTGAGACATAAGAAGAGAGCATGGCTGTCCGATACCTCCAGCGGCACCCAGGATGGCAACCTATCATCGATATGCAAGACAAATATTAATGAAAGCACATATTCGAATGAGTGAAAATACGTTACACAACAATGATATATATATATATATATATATATTATTCTTATTATTGTGTCATTTGCTCATAAAGAGTGTAATAATACCGTTCTCAAACACCTCTTCGATAAACTGACAATATGCACTACTGAACTTGTGGTGAAAGACAAATCTATATTCGTACAATGCAGCAGGCGCAAGTGAGATATATCAAGAAGGTTAAAGAATACTACCTGACGAAGGCATACCGTCAAAGGGCTGGGAGCACTTAATCTGTCCTTTTAAGGACAGAAGAAAAAAAAAACTGCAATCGCACTTTTGACACACAATCATACACGATATTCAACAGTGGTGTAATATACAGCTTCCATTTGTGCAACACTGCAATAAAATGAGTAGTCAACTTCGATAGTGACAGCACGGCCGAAATAATCTTTTTGAAGTGCTGCTATTCATAAACACCCAAATTCGGATTATGTACATGCGTCTGAACCCCCTTCGCAAAGCGAACTTTCTCATCCAGAAAACCAACAGCGCCGAAAATTAATACATACAATGCACGCACACATACACTTAGTGTATTGACAAGTCTGCAAGCTATATAACACGTGTACGGAATTGAGAAGTCCAAGCACGTCGGGGTTGTATAGTAGTTGAGCAAGCGGTCACTCGGACTAAGTAGCTCATGTTATAACAAGTGATCGAACAGCGGGAAAAGAATTTAAGAAGCATTTTTGAACTGTGAACGTATTTACATCGATATACTATGCTGCCATATATAACGTACATATTTTATGGGGGGGAATACTTTTAGGCGGACTGTTTAATCAATGTAGAGATCAAGCCTGTTGAGGAATTGCACGGAATAATAAAACCTCTTTCTATCTGTTTCCATCGAAGTGCTCATGTGAGAGCGCCAACTCTTAACGGAGACTCACAGATGCACATACATAAATACACAGCTTACAGTTCTGAACTTGCATATACTGAATTCCCTCTTCATCTATGTATCCTCAACTTCTAGCTATAGGATCTCCAGCGCGCACCATCAAGGTCCTCCACGTAAGAAAATATTTCTGAAATAACACCATTTTTTTAACAAATACACAACTTGTAATTCTAAATGAATATTTTATAGTTCTTGTTAGACACCATATAGTTCTAGAACTACAACTCATACATCTTGTCGTACTAAACAAACATCTTATAGTAGTAAACACAAATTGTATAGTTCTAAATCTACACGTTTATTTCTAGATACAACTGTAAGTACATACCTTGTAGTTTTGGACACGGGCGGTGGAGAAGGCTCTCACACCAGCCTTGGTGGTGGTAGCAGATAGACGGGTGAATGACATGATTAAATAAACACTGCTTTAAAAACTCACAAGTTCAGACTGAGCTCGATTTGAGATAAGCAAGCTCCTTTTGAAAGTATTTTTTTTGTAATATTTTACGGATTTGGCATGGACTTCCTAAATTGAACAAGTAGGCTATGGATTTGGAGTCTTTTGTTTATTTATTTATTTAGAAATGGCAATGTTCGCATTCGCATGGAGTTCCATGGAACCAATCCGCGCGCTCCCTTTTTCAGACTCCCCGTGACACACTGCAGTCTCATCAGTGATCACTGATCAGTCTCTCAGACATCAACTCACACTTCACCAGTTCACCAACGTTTTCAGGTTTTTATATTGATGTATATAAACCATGTTGAGATGCGTAGGAAAAACGTCCGGTTTTACAAACTGGACGTACAAAAATAATTTTACTATGATTAGATTTTGTACAGTATGTATCAAAATCGTAGCATTCTGAAATCAAACAAATAGACTGACAAAATAATAAAAAGATCGTGTGACGCCTTTACAGAAACATACTACACACATACGTAATTATACTACATACCGTTGACAACGTTTCTCGGCAAACTTTAATCACTATACAATACAGTATGGGTGGTTATGATTATACGAGATCATCTCGAATAGGACCTGTAAAGCGCAATTGGCTACAAAAGAAGTACTTTCTATGGGAAGTGACTTTCGCCACATACATGCTGGAGCCTTGGGAGCGATTGTTATTTGGTAGGTCTTTGCACTTATTGATTTGTTATTAGCATTTTCGGAATGATGTTGGCTCGATACATAGTTTTCTGGAATTTTGGTTTGTGCAATCAATTAGTTCATCAGAAATATAGTCTTTGAAAGTTTTTTGTCAAATATGTATTCCTTATTGCGTGATTGTATTTGTATTCTTGAACAATATCCTCTCGGTGAGGATATTTTCCTGCAAACAGCATATTTGCACCTTGATTGGTATTTTTATATCTTAAATTCTGTGTGTGTTGTATTTCGTTGTGTGACCAGTTTAGAAGCCGCGTATCGATATGCAATAATATATATATATTTATATATATCGAATATATATATATTGTGATATATATAGTGATATATGAAAATATACATATACTCTACTGTGATCATAATGATCTAGAGGATGTTTGGTTACTTTCTAGTCACAACTTATGCTCAGTTCTATGCTAGTCTTTGATTAATTCTACGAGTGCGGCTGCTTTTTTAAGAAATTATCCGCCTCTTCAGGGCCGATTGTGGTATAGATGAGGATTTTCTAGGCTTGCTTGATGTCCATTGTCCTGTTGAATATGATATATATACACATAACATCCGACCATTGGTATCGGAAAACCTGTTGTCGTGAAACCTCAACGCTACATATGGAGCAGTCTTTCTATCATCAAGATGAGCCATGCAGGCTTAACTTTCTCTACCTTTCGAACAGTGGGTATAAGTGTGATTTAGACGATATTTATGGGGTTCAAATTACTTGCGCATTCTACAGTCCTTGCTTGATGTCCATTGTCCTGTTGAATATGATATATATACACATAACATCCGACCATTGGTATCGGAAAACCTGTTGTCGTGAAACCTCAACGCTACATATGGAGCAGTCTTTCTATCATCAAGATGAG
>LUCW03001311.1:0-2500 GCA_001586965.3 Sphaeroforma sirkka | reverse complement strand
TTTTATCAGCCTATGTCGTATGACCAAACGCAGGCGGGAGCTGGTAGCAGTGGAGGAGCACCGCCTGGATATGGCATCGCTAATGAGAATAAAGGGTATGCCGTCGCAGTTGAGTTATTCTTACCGACTTCGACACTAGGTATAATTATATTTAAAGTTTTAATTTGAAATTTTCAATAAGCTATTGAAAATAACTATTGTTTTGTGCGACAGGAAATGAAGCGCAAGCCTGCTAGGTACTCGTAGGGTATGAAACGAGTTGGGATCGTGCCCGATCATCACAAGCGAGTGGGCAACCATCGCAACCAGTAATATACCTCCGCGACGATTGCATCTATGGATGTAGGTTAATAATCAGACCCTACACAGGTGCAACGTAAACGCAGAACGCTTTGCGGTTAAATTGCACTGTGCAGGCCATCAGGAGACTATAAAAGCCCTGCCCATTTTGAATTAGAAACACTATTTTTCATTTATCCTTTTCAAATTAAAAACATGCATTTTATTATTTTTTGCCAATTCTTTGTACTCGTAAAAATAGCACACTTTTACTAAATACTTTAGCTTTACTATCCCGGATAGTCGCACAATCCTCATCAAATCCGTGACATGTAATTGTTTCGGTGCGCCCCGACATTCCCATCGTTTTCGTCTACCCATCCGAAGCTAGAACTGCCTAAGAAATACATACATATCTACATACGTACATACATATGGTTCGTCTGTATGTCTGTAATTCTGTATGGCTATGTCTCTATACATATATACGAATGTTTTACATTCATATATTATTATGACCTGGGAGTAAATCAATAAAATTCTTTTTACACAAAATCGCAAGTTACAGATTAAACCAGTGACTCTTCGATTTTGTAAAATATATGTCGTTCTTTTCATAGCCAACTCAAGTTGACTATAAAAGGACGATAGACAGGATAATGTCCATCACCCATTTTCCTTCTCTATTAAATAGTGAAGTGTTGACTCTCCTAACGAAACCGTTACTATTGTATCCCAATGACCAACGACGCTCAGCAAGCTCTTCACGCCCAGCAAGTCCCATACTATTACCTGCGAAAATAGGCCGGGGCCACCCGCGAGGACAAGCTGTGTCTGGTGAAAGGCGCAAATCTCGTTTACGAGTCCGATTAGAAATACCTGGAGTCTGTACTTCTTCCAGTGTCCATCTTTGGTGTATACCGAGAGAGTATGAGCAAAACACTAGACAACTGCACCGCAATTTGGCGTCAAGACAACATACAACGTTACACTATCGGTCTAGCCGACGCACCAACTCAGAATTCCTCGTGGTATAGAGATCAAAGGGCGTAATCAAAGAGTTCGACAACAATCTTAATTGGGAAACCTATCTTACCCACGGAATCGAACAGATCCATTTAGAAGATCTATTATCAGAACATCGCGACCAAGTGTACAACAACCTTATCGTTGCTGTGATTCGCTATATAGGACAAGCCGTTAATCTCAAACAGCTACGCGTACAAAGGTCCGGACTTTGCTGTCACAACGGAGTGTCGATACAAAAACACGTACGCGCCACGAAGAGGCGTCTACACGGAATAGATCTGGCATGTCCTTGCAGAGATGAGAAAGAAGATAAGACAGGGAATAATAAAGGCGGAAAACCGAAAAACAGAAGGCCCGCGCCCACTCCGCTCTATCGAAATGTCAGAAGTTTTCGCCATAAAAACTTGTATCAACGGTCTCAGAAGTACAAGATATGTATGACAGTCTATGGCACTTTGAAAGATTTTACAACAGGCCGATTCCACGCTTTATTCCATATTTCACTTTCGTCGATAGTGACTGTACATCTAACTATATTGGATGTGGAGACCAAACCAGGTGGATTGCAGCTGGATGTAATAACTACACCTTAAGAACTGAAGATTCGTCACCTGTCGATGTAAAAGCGAGGTTTGAAATCAACGAATTGAAGCGCGCAAGGAGTAATTTAAATTGAGTAACGCTTAGCAAAGAGTCTGAGGTCTGAATTTTTAAACTCCGTCAAAAATGCCGCTATGCGCGGCGCGCCTGTTTTGTTTGTTGAGTACGTTCATATGTGGGATAAACTTTGTTCTTGCGACGGATAACATGAATATAGAAAAACCCTGTTCTGCAACTCAATATAATGGCCATTATTGTTAGAAAAGCACCTTTTTGGAATATTGTCCATTATGTATACAAAATCAATAATACATTTTCGAAAAATGGACTCCGCAACTCATCCAAAATAAATGGCCATTATTTAATTATTGTCATTATTCAACATTATGTAGTGTGTTTTTTTACAAAAGTTTCACAAGCTGCTTTTTGGAAAATATAATGAACACTATTTGAGTTAACGTAAAGAAAAAGGCATCGAAGCCGTAGACACATTTGAGTGGCTCTCAGGAAGCGTGAATATACTTGCACGTTTTACACGACAATAATATTGATTTCTATATGGATAGTGTATGCCAATTCTATGTGTTCATTG
>LUCW03001310.1:7500-14122 GCA_001586965.3 Sphaeroforma sirkka | reverse complement strand
TGTGTGTATGACCGGTTGCACTGTAATTTTTTATTATACCAGAGTATACTCATTGTAAATACATATATTTCACATGATTATTTTAAGCTTGTTGTGCAAGGTTGCTACCGCAACATATACCGGTCCATCATCAACTCACAGTTGGCCCACAAATTTGGCTTTGCCCTACTTTCTTGATATACAATACTTTTACCCATCCACCGTTGATACATTCATAGAGAGTCCTACAATATGGTACAAGAAGGTGCCGCTCCTGCTGCTGGAGCCGATGCCGACGATATGATCATCATCAGTGATGACGAGATACAACCCGGGGTTACTAAGGCAACCGATACTGAGAGTACTTCAGATACGCAACGACATCCTCCCGAAGATGCATCCACAAACGGGGTACCAGACAGAGATACGGGCGAACAAGGGAGTGTGCCTCAGGTAGATTCAGGTGTAGAGACCACACAGAAACCCAGTCCCACACACGCCAATGGGTCCACCGAGGCAGGCGCTGTAGGCGATGGTGCGGCTGACGGCGCAGGTAATGGGACAGACAAGAATGCCACAGACAAGAATGCCACAGATAAGAGTACTGACGCGAGCCAAGTACCCAGCACAGGCAGTAAGAAGGTCAAGCGGAAGGGAACGGCTGCCGGTGATGCTGACGGTATGGGCGTTGTTAGTAGTGTACGGGAGACAAGAGAGTGCGAACTTCCTGTTGTACGCTGAAGGATTCTGGTCGTGTGATGTGGCGTGGTGTGTTTAAGAGATGATAGTGTAAGTGTATTGCTTCATCTCTTCATGAACGTGTGTGTGGTTGCTGGTGTGGTTGTTGCATACAGATTATGCTTGCTCAGAGTGAATAGTGCTGTTCCGTCTCCTGCAAGTCTTTAGGGACATTTTTGTGGTAGTTACGCACAGTATATTTTTACGGTGCATTTTGTTTTACTGTCTTTCTAATGTTAAGCTGAATCAAACTTCTGAATGTTTCTATCTGTAATCCAATGACCTGCACACATGGGAGTCCTAGAAGCCACATTCAAACCGGATCAAACCCTCAACGCGCGTTTACATCTGGGCGCACATTAAACTCAAACTAGTGGTCACAGAAGCTAATATTGTCCGAAACAATGGCTTACAATCCGTTGATCCATGAATGTTGCTGGTACGATGTCCAAAATACCCGCTCGCAGCGAAACATGACTGAGAACTAATGGGACATTTAATTTACCACAGCCCTGTCATCGGACGAGGAGACCGAGATGGAGAAATGGTTCAAGAAACTGCCAGACAAGCACGAGGTTAAGACCGTCCGCGTAGAGCTGGATATGGAACTCGCACGGGATTTCAGTTTACAGGATATCCTGGATTCAGAGGATGAGCGCGACAGAGAGTACAACAGACAGCTAGCGGAAGAAGGCGCGCTTTCCGAGTCTGAGATCATGGAAGAAGTGTGTTGTGTGTGGTTGTTGGCTTGTTGTATGTGTAGTAAGCGTATGGGATTGGGTCTTGCTTTCGAGGTTTGTGTGCTGCCTTATGCGCGTTTAGTCTTTTCTGTGTATACGTACGGTTTGTATATTTGATATTTGTACATGTACAAGTATATATATATATAATGTATATATATATACGCACACACACACACACACACACACACACACATATATATATATATATATATATATATATATATATATATATATATATATATATATATATATATATATAAATATAAATATATATGTAAATGGGCATATAATTTCCTGGCACAATTTCAGGCTTATCCTATACATTGAACTGGTTTCACCAGCAACCTCACGCTCACACATCTGTTTTTCGCTACAGCCCACCACCAACTGGACCGATGTCATAAAAAAAAGATCGAATCGCTCAAAGGAGAAACAGCAGTGAGTGACTATGAGTCTGACGGGTGGATAGATGACAGCGAAATGGTGAGTGTCTCGCATATACGGGCGCTTTCGGCTACATCTTTCGTGCTTGTAGCCGCCGGGGTACACGTATGTACATATATCTTCTCAAATTTACACACACACACGCACACACACAAACGCATATATATATATATATATATATATATACACTCACACATACACATACACAACCCCCCCCACACACACATACGTGCATACATATATATATATATATATATATATTTACGGGTGGTGTCTAGGCCTTGTAACTGGAAGATAATTTTTCCGCGCTATCCCTTCTTATATACCGTGTCCTTTTCACGTGTGTTGTACCATGGTTTGGTAGGTAGCTGAACAGATCACGAACAACACACGGCATGGAGGATTCTATGTGAATGTGGGACATGTTGAACAGGAAACCAAGGATATGGTCCACGGGGATGTGATCGAGTTACCTGGATCCTTCATAAGCGGGTAAGAGATATTGCTGTGTTCATGGCTATCGCTAGATATGTAGCAATCTGAGCTATATTGAAAAGGTTAAATATAAGTTTTGGCTACTATTGCACTGGGCACTAGTTGGTTATATATATTATTATATTATTATATTATTATATTATTATTATTATATATATATATATATATATATATATATATATATATATATATATATATATATGTGGTTGAAATTAGTTATACATGATGGTTCATATGGCGGCTTTCGATTGTACTCGCGCATGTGTATGGACTCTCAAACATACATTAATGGCTATATAGTTGTCTGGTGTTTTGATGTGTGTGTTGGGGCGCAATAGAGTGTTCGTGATGTAATTTGATGCGTCTATTATGGCACAGGTGTGTGAGTATCGACCTTTGGTTTTTGGAGAGCCAGCTGGCGCCTTCCGTTCACTTTTCTATAGCTATAACTTCATGCACAAGCCAAAATTGGATCTGTTGTTGTCAATTTTCGGATTCCAATTCCCAAAAATAGAGAGATCCTGGGTTAGATTCCTTATTTTTGCGCTGAACTTTACTGAATCCTATTGCAGGCGTGGAAAGGGGAATGGAAATGCACCTTCCTCGACCCTGCCATCCAAAAAGAAGCGCAAGCGTGCATCTGCCGATCCCAATAAGGACCCGAAGGCCAAAAAGGCCAAAAAAAGTGCAAATGGTTCTAGCACTATGGATAAGGTATTTTCGAGGATAGAGTGCACCAGAGGATCTTTTTTGGAAAGCAACCAAAGTACACAGGGTAGTTATTTGGGGAACAGAGTCCACAATAGGGAGGGGTTAATTAGAAAACAAATGTGCACGGGCTGGTTATTTGGGAAGAGCGTATACAATAGGGGGTAGTTATTTTGGGATCAAAGTGCACCATAGACAGTTGGAGTGGTTATTCCGCAGGCTTTCCAACTGTACTGCGATTGCCATTACGTTGGCTGGATGTGTGTCCAGAGATGGGAGAGTTCGAAATGTAGGTTACAAGGTTATTAGGTAGCCTGACTGATGGAGATGTTATTCTGGACGAGTGTGGTAGAATGCTTCATGTCTAGTATCAGTGGTTTTTGTGTACCATTAGTGCTTTATGTGTACTATGAGTGCTTCATGTGTACTATGAGTGCTTTATGTATACTATGAGTGTTTTTTTGTGTACCATTAGTGATTCATGTGTACTATTAGTGCTTTTTGTGTACTATTAGTGCTTTATGTGTACTATGAGTACTTTATGTGTACTATGAGTGCTTTATGTGTACTATTAGTGCTCTATGTGTACTATGAGTACTTTATGTGTACTATGAGTGCTTTATGTGTACTATTAGTGCTCTATGTGTACTATGAGTGCTTCATGTGTAGTATGAGTGCTTTATGTGTACTATGATTGCTTCATGTGTACTATGAGTGCTTTATGTGTACTATGTGTACTTCATGTGTACTGAGTGCTTCATGTGTACTATGAGTTGTTTCCTCATGCCCGGATGTCCCATGTTTGTATCGTCGTGTTTGTATTCGCATGTGTACCCGGATGCCCCATGTTTGTATCGTCGTGTTTGTATTCGCATGTGTATACCACTACACACAAAGAGGCCTAAATTCCTATTTGGTTATGTAGAAAGATAATCGCACCTGCATCGTGCGTTCAACAGCCTACAAGTTTATTCACTCGTGCAGAAAGATATATGCACTTGTATTTTACATATACCAATCTCCTCACTCACCACACTCACGCAGAAAGATACATCGGGTACAGCCTCCGCCGGTAAGAAGAAGCTGCAACCACTTAAGTCCAAGGGGTCTGCTACCTCCTCAGGTATACGAAGCGCTGTATCAACCCATGCGAGCTTGCATGAGAATTTAACCAGTGAGATATGCAGTGAAGCCCTTTTGACTGAGGTGTTAATGCACACGTATACGACTGGTTGCTGGTGACTTGACATTTGTTGCATGTCCGCGCGTTTTTCTGCTGATGCAGATGTTGCATACTTTATTCTGTATGTACGCTTATGCAATATATATATATATATATATATATATATATATATATATACATATATATATATATATATATATATATATATATATATATATATATATATACATACATATATATATATATATATATATATATATATATATATATATATATACATATATATATATATATATATATGCGCATATATATTACATGTATGTATGTTTTTACATATATTATATATAATAATATATAATGTATATGTATATAATATGCGTGTATATGTATAACATACATAAAATAATAATATATACATGCATCCACCACTCACATACATATACACGAACACAAACCACACACACATGTGTATGTGTATGTATATATATATGTGGTATATATATAATGTTTAAATATATATATATATATATATATATAATATATATATATATATATATATATATATATATATATATATATATATATATATATATATATATATATATATATATATATATATATACATACATACATGCATGTTGCACATGCACACACACACATGCATATATATATATATATATATATATGTGTGTGTGTGTGTGTGTATTTATATTTGAATATATTATATGCTTATATATGTAACTGCGTGTGGACACAAGGGTTTTTTATTATGCGCTATTTTGTCTCCGATGGTGATCATAGAGGCTGGCATTGAATAAAGCCATCTAGTCTGAGGCCTATTTGATCTGCAGTGATAAATACAGTTATGTTAAACCTATCTGTGCCTGTACGTAACGTACATTCGCAGTCTCGTACATGTACATGTTGACTGAAGCCTTAAGTATTTTATTTATACCATGTGTATCTTTGTCCTTGCGCAGCTCTACCCAAAAACGGGACGGCCAGCGGAACATCAACTGCCACTGCGACAAAGAAGACAAAGAAACCGGAGATACCCGAAGTGGCGAAATATATACCCGAGAAGAGTAAGCCCGTATTATTGGACAAAAAGGGCCCTACCAAGAAAGATCCGGGCGCCGTTTCTATAAAAAGCACACATGCCCCAAACCGAACCTCGGGTGCGCCAAGTGCAAGCACAGCTACGACGACAAATCCAACGTATGTTAGTTTAAGCCATGTGGCTATACTTCAGATAAATGTGTATTTAAATATATGTTTATACGTAACATGTGCCTGTTTTCTGTGTATCATATATATATATATATATACCCAACTGTGTTTAAACAAGTACTGACCCACTCCACTTTGTCTCTTTCTACAGGACACCTCAAGCGTCCCGTGGGAATGTTGTGTCTAATGCACCCACAACACCCGCAGCCAATAGGTCGCGACGTAAATACGTCACACGTGACGAGGACGCATTGCTGGAACAACGCATCTACGATACACTCTCAGGGGTAAGTGTACGCTACATCCAGGCTGTTATGTGTGGTCAATAGTTTGTTATTCCTACACTCTCAGGGGCAAGTGTACACTACATCGAGGCTGTTATGTCTCGTCAATAGCTTGTTATTCCAAGCCTATGGTGCATGTGCACACGAATGCATCTAAAGTACACGCTCAGGGGTAAATGTACGCTACATTGAGATTTGGCGTATTAGAAATCCAAGGGAACTATATCGTCCCACCAGAATGGGACTGTTGAATGCCCAAGCCTTGTACTATGTCTCCGGAGCATGTCCTGTCCTCGGAGCGAAGGACAGGTCCGCTCTCCGGCCCACTCCCTCATACACAGCCCCACCAACCACTGCACGTGTGCCGTTGGGTGTCCGTAGTGTCCTTGTCGGTGGACGCTTCTCGCACAGTGGATCCGTACTGCCTGCTTGTGTTTCGTATAGATTAGTGACAAGTATCAGGGGGGACAAACAACAACAACATGCACATAACACTATAATCACACTACACTGTCCACAGCCTAACAAACATAAAACTCATCACACTACACTGTCCACAGCCCAACAAACATAACACTCATCGTACTACACTGTCCACAGCCTAACAAACTCCTGCGAGACAGCATCGGGTTCAAGGAATACAACGTCGATGCGGTTCTGCGCGCACTCAGCGATGGCGCGGATTGCAATCAGACGTTGGCGTTGATTGGCGATGCAGCGCACATACTCGCAGCCGCCCCCAAAGCCAGTGTTAACGATGCGTGTGCTATTTTGGATGTCTTGTGTAATAACGGTCTCGCGGTTGATACGAAGAACAA
>LUCW03001307.1:10000-13666 GCA_001586965.3 Sphaeroforma sirkka | reverse complement strand
TCCACTTTGAAATGATTGTTGAAATCCTCGCACACATGAGAAAGCAGCCATACGAAAACATAGGGACGTTGATATGATCATATGTTGCGTCTAAATGAGGCTCATCTTCAGCACTCAAGGGTTCGACTTGAACACCATACCTACATATATCCTGAAGAAGGGCAACAGCAGAAAATACTGTAAGAAATCACATTGACTTACGTGAGTGGATTCCTATCCGGTTTGTTTTGGTCGGTCATTGTGGCGATTCTGCAGCATATTCAGCACTGATGATATGGATAGTGCACTATTCTACAGATTCGCTAGTTTATCCTCATTAAACTATCACCTAATCTACCTCATCCTGATTAACCTATCTCACATGCAGTATGCACTATGCACTGCTGTAGTACACAGACGTAATTGAGTTGTCTGTGGTATTCCCAAATCTCAACAAGTCCCCATCACTGCAAATCCTTGGGGGGAGTTCCGAATTGTATGACCTAAATATTGATAATTTTTATATATCAAAAAATACATGTTCAATTTAGAAGGCTGTGAAATATTTACAGTGCATATTTTAGTTATTTACTGCTCTCATACATATTTTATACTGCTTTTTAGAATATTATATTATATACTTACTTTTAATATTTACACATATTGCTTTTAGGTCTCGTCTTGATGTATATTTATCAAATTTATAAAAATAAACTGTCATCAATTATCATTCAAAACCTCATTTATTGACCAGTGTCCGTTTCAAGCCAAAATTTGAGCAAGAAAAGAGGTAGACAAAAATCGATCAATTACGAGGGCTGCGACTTGCGAGGCTGGGGCCATAGAACTCTCTTAATATTGAGATATATATTACAGTTAAGACGAGAGTTAGTCAAATTTATGATTTTAGATACTAAAGATGTATTTATTTCAAATGTATCTTTTTTTTTAAGCCTTCAAACATCGACTTTGATCTATCTTACTATTAAACTGGTGGCGTATTCTTTAGCTCAGTTGTTGGCGATAGACATGTATCACTTGGATGGCCATATCCTTGACTACCACATCACCCGCACCCAGAACACCACCACAGAATGCAAGCATTAGTCGCCAGCGCCCAAGTATCTGTGAGCGTCTACTATTGAATTCGTATCACCACAACCTTTGGCACAACACGATTGACTTTCCAATTCTCTTTTTAAAATTGTATTATTACTATTTCACTTGAAGGTCAATATTTTTATGTTCAATGTATGTACTTTACTTCTGAACAAAGGCGAGTATGACCGCTAGTCCTATATATAAGTAATATTTATTTTCAATAGGTTATCATAAAACACCTCATACAGCAGAGCCCCAATTCTAGTATTTACAGCACTATACTGTAAACGAGTTTCGACTTTCCGCTTTCGAGTCCCGATCATATAAAAGTGGACAAAAAATGGTAGACAACAAAAGAGGTAGACTAATAAAAAGTAGGTTTGTTCATCTTTTTTTTTGTGATAAAATACAGGTAAAATTAAGTTGAACTATGTGATATAAAAAAGAATCGATGCCATCGATGAATTCTGATTAGTCAGCTCTCGCAAAGTATTCCATCAAAACCCGTCAACAACAAGTGTTTTTATTTTCTAAATATTTACCATATAAATAAATAGTGATAGTCACGTCTCTAGACACTCTTCTATTTATTTATTTTAATAAATAGTCTCTGGCTCTGCCGCTCTCTCTCTCTCTCTCACAGACTCTCTGGGCTCTGGGCTCTGGGCCTCTGGCTTTTACAAACAACTTTTAGTTTTTATTTTTTATAGGTCTCTTGCCTCTTGGTGCTGATGGAGTGGTGGTATTTGTCAGTTGCTGACTCTTGTTGACTGTTGTTGGGTATTCATTCATTTTTTATCACCGAAAGCGTAGCTGTAGAGAGTCCCTATTTCTTTTATTGATGTCCGCAACGCTTTTTCCCCATTTGGAGGCCCCCAAGAGGCCCCCATGGAATCCTAAGTCACCAACCCTGGTCTTCTGAGACAAGTTCAACTTCCGAAAGTCTTGTTTTATGGAATTCTATTTTTTGATTAAAAAAATTGTTAGAGGCCCCGGAGGGAATATACTTTTGGGTTTAATTTTTGGGTGTAAAAGGTGGGGGGCTGAAAATCAACGGTGCAATGAAGTACCTCTTTTATTAAAGGCTTTTGGATCCCGCGGCGCCCCAGCCGTGTTGTATCACTGACATGTTCAATTTTCAGACGGCTATGACTAAAAGCGTATTTATTCAAATAACACGTAAGCTAAAATGCACTATGACACATAGTCTACTGTCGTCTTGTCTGTTGCCAATTAAAAAAACGTCCGTGTTATAAAAATCCGCCTGGACCGCGTTTTACCAATTTTTACAGAAGGACCCCAATATTTTTTTGGCCATTTGTAGACCCTGCAAAGTAAACTTTCGAAAATATTGGAATAAAAACGTTGCTTTTTTTATATAAAAAAACATATGGAATCTTCGAAGGTATTTACGGGTGCAATGCTTCATATTTCAGATGTAAAGATTAAAGAAGAGAGTGACCAGAATGTAATAGTATACATACGTCTTTTTCGTCCTCAACTTTCTTGATATCCAGTACAGTTGTCTGTGCACTGAACTTACGTGTATTTGGATTTGTACCTCATTTATTATTTGTACTACAATAATACGACTTTAAAACTGCACAGATGAGATGCTGTTTCTATTCATTCGCATGTGCACTTTTGATGTGCGTGCGTATGTACACTAGCTAAATAGGTCAATTGTACTTAGTAAAGGTGCTGTATGCGTGGCACCTAGAATTAGCTGTAATATAGCAATACAATTGGCGCGACCGAGATGACAGGTACCCGATTTATAAATGCATTAACATTTCGTGTGAACTCACATCGAATATTTAGTGATTTGCTCTATGAAATTTTATTTTTTCAAGACATTCAAATTTAGTCTCAAAGTTTTACAAGCACATTTCTCTAGCATACTAGTAGAGTCTGCTTCAGAGTTACTATCATATTTGATTCAATCGCTCACGAAGTAATGCATAGATGCTTCTTCTGAATATAGGACATATTTATGTAATTACAGTATGTAGTAGTATTTTGTCATAGCCCTCTAAACAATTATGTGTGTAAATTACAGTAAGTATATTTGTACGTGAGAAGGCCAGGGCTATAGTATAGCTTCGCCATTAGTTGATGTCCGACTATTTCGGCTACGCTCATCGAATCAATCAGCAGCATATCTTATGTTACGGCATTTGATAAATATCACACACTAGTACACACAACAAGCCACCAGCCTATGATCTTTGTTGTGATAAATACAACACATACGTGGTTGCCCATCATCGTCACGGTATAGGTGACTAATAAATCACATTCATCAGAATGAACGAATTAAATCATCCACATACGTCTATATAAACTGTATCACGCTTCGACTGGATACATATTCCCATCCACGTTGCTTTTGTCTTCTATTTGTACATCTACTTTGCATTTCTTTCTCTGACTTCCACATACTATGAATAACGTGACAATGTTGATATTACTATTTTTAATATTATTGTAACTATTATTATTTTATGATGTCTATTTATTAGAAGGCTATGACTATAAGTATTAATACTATCATTATTATTATTATTATTCGTAGTATTACTATAT